>JAVIAB010000139.1:75495434-75792934 GCA_032433765.1 Megaustenia siamemsis | reverse complement strand
TTGTTTTAAAACTTTATCGTTTGTTATCTTTTGTTTCCATCCAATTCTACCTATTCTTTTATAAATCCACATTTCAAAGGCTTCAATTTTCTGTTTTGTTTTCTTGTCTAATGTCCATGTTTCTGCACCATAAAGGAATATTGAGAAAATGTAACATTTTGCCATTCTTAGTTTCCCCCTCTTATATAAGTTCTTTTACCGAGCTGCCATAAAACAACACACCCTTTCCTATATATTTCCTGCCTCCTTCTGTTAACCACTATTATTTTTTTACAAGCAATGAATTATATGTTTTTAATTTCCTTCATAGCCCACCATTAAATTTAAGAAGAAAGAAAGTAAGGGAGATCATTCTGTTATTCTACTGTCAGTTGTTATGTCCCGCGCTAATATTCTCTACACAGCGTTAGAACTCTTCAGTGTGAGAGCCAGAATGACTGCATTTGAAGAAGGAACAAAAATTTAGTGCAGCTTTTGAATAAATTCTCGTTTATCTGGGAGCCTGGTCGACACGCGCCTTTCTAATTTGCATACGAGGCAACCAACCGTCGTCGGGCAGATATCGCGTGGTTCTTGTCGGATGACTGCTCAAAGAGATAGTGGGGGTGGGGGACACTTTTCAGGGCCGGGGACTTGGCTGTTCAAAATGGCGGTACGTGTTCCAGCAAATGAACTATTTCTTCACGTGCAATATTTTATCAGCAAAGAAGGAAAGTGGATGGGAAAAAAAGGCCACTCTTAAATGTCAATTTTTAAGAGAAAGCAGTAAAGTTGAATAAGACCAATAGTTAGTAAAAAGTGAAGTTAAGTGTCCCGTCACGTCAAGTGATGTATAGGGAATATAGTGTTAGTGACCATCACTTTTACAGACATTCCGCCAATTATTTTTGGGGTAATGTGGTCAGTCAGTCTTAAACGGGTATCGGATTTTTTTCTGGGAAAATAAAGCGGCACGGGCGTAGTACTGACCACATTAAAAGTAAAGTAAAGAGCCCCGTCACGCCAAGTGGAGTATAGGAATATGGTGTTAGTGAACATAATTTTTACAGATTTTCAGCTCATTATTTTTGGGGTAATGAGGTCAGTCAGCCTTAGTATGCCGGAGATCTGTAAAAATGATGGTCACCAACACCATATTCCCTATACGCCACTTGGCGTGACGGGCTCTTTACTTTTTTTAAATTTTGTCAGTATTACGCCAGTGCCGCTTTACTTTCCCCCTAAAAGAATCGGATACCCATTTCCGGTTGGGTGAAACTGGAGCCGTCCTACAGGAGAGAACCCGACTTCTTGTCCAATAGTTATTAGCTGTAACGAAAATATAGAAAATATTAGGAAGACAGGAAGATGGAAAAGTGAAAGTCTGTCTTTCATTTTAATGTACTGAGATCTAATCTATTGAGACGGGATAAAAAAGAAAAGAAATCAATTTACAGAATAATGAGACACAACTAAAATATAAAAGCATAAAAATGCAAAGCTGCTGTAAAGCTGACAAATAGGATGAAAAAAAAGTATGTCTACAGCTTCACGTAGGTGAGGGTCAACACAAAATCAAGACGATGTTGCGGCTCAGAGGGCCTTCAACTGAGACAACTAAAATATGTCCCTTTGTTAGGCGATGGCTAAGGAAGAAAGCCAATTTAAAAAAAAAAAAAAGAAACGTTTCTATCTTACAATGTTTCACATTTCTATCTTACAATGTTTCACATTTCTATCTTACAATGTTTCACATTTCTATCTTACAATGTTTCACATTTCTATCTTACAATGTTTCACATTTCTATCTTACAATGTTTCACATTTCTATCTTACAATGTTTCACATTTCTATCTTACAATGTTTCACATTTCTATCTTACAATGTTTCACATTTCTATCTTACAATGTTTCACATTTCTATCTTACAATGTTTCCCATTTCTATCTTACAATGTTTCACATTTCTATCTTACAATGTTTCACATTTCTATCTTACAATGTTTCACATTTCTATCTTACAATGTTTCCCATTTCTATCTTACAATGTTTCACATTTCTATCTTACAATGTTTCACATTTTGGTACGCCTTGAAAATAAAAATAACTTCATACCTGGAGTATCAATTAAGTATATATTTTTTGTGTGGAAAATCCGACATAATTCTTTTTTGCTCTCCTCCGAAAAAAAAACCAAAAAAAAAAAATATAATAAAATCAACCTTCAACCGAAATCCTTCGTCATCTCACATAAAAGAGCGTTAAATTAGGCGTAGAATTGTTGTGGCGTAATTTACAGAAAGTTAGTATATTTGCGACTTTCGGTTTTGGATATCCGATTTCAGCAGAGCATATTCGGCTGCGGGGTTACTTGCACTCCCCAACTCCTCTTCGTTTAACCAGACTAATTAATCCGCTGCCAGGCCTACAACGGAAGGGGGGTGGGGTGGGGGGGGGGAGATCAGGGTTTTCAAGAACAGTCGAAGATGAACGAAAGAAAGAAATGAACAGCTTCGGCAAACGATATCCAGAGCAGTCAGTAAAGTAAATACGAGGGAAATTAAATGGACCACGCGACTAGTGGGATCACTCAGCGTGGGAGACACAATAAGAAGTCGGGAGCAAAGAAGGCAGTTAGGGATCACTCCCGCAGTAGAATATATAAATAAAAAAGAGATTAGTGGATTGGTGACGACACAAGGCAGAAACAGCTTAACAATATCCACACAGCTGGCAAAAAACCTTCAGAAAGAATAGATCGATCTAAATAACATTCTTTTACACAAAGGATAGACAGACAGACGGGCAGAAGATAAGCAGGCAGAAAGACAGGCAGACATACTGACAGATAGACAGACGGACAGACAGATAGGCAGGCAGACATGACAGATAGACAGACGGACAGACAGACGGACAGACAGACGGACAGACAGATAGATAGATAGACAGTCAGGTAGATATGAAGATATATATTTTGATAGATATGTTGATAGTCAGACAAAGACAGAGAGACACACAATGAGACACACAGACAGACATACAATCAGACAGACTGACAGACAGAAGCCCCTTCGAAAAGTGACATCAGGAAAGGCCAATCAAAGAGCAATAGGCCCCGACTATCTCTCCTTACGAGGAAGCTGTACCTATCTTGACACCGAATTGGTTATAAACAACACAATCATCTGTGAGCCGCTGGCCGCTTTTAGCTTACGTATTGTTTGTTCAGGAAATAGCGAAATGTTATGTCTTCTCAACATTCCTATATTGTGGAGAAACATGGACATTAGACAAGAAAACAGAACAGGGAATTAAAGCCTTTGAAACGTGGATATATAGAAGAATAGGAAGAATTGGATGGAAGGAAAACACAAACAAACGATGAAGTCTTAAAACAACTAAAAATGAAAAGAGAACTACTAAACAATTCAAACAAGACAAATGTGATTTTTGGGCCATGTTAAAAGACACAACAGCCTACTAAATGTAAGCCTGGAGGGGAAATACAAGGTAAAAGAGGCAGAGGATGACCACGAATAACATGGACGAGTAACATCAAAAGATGGACAAACCAGCCTATGACAACCTGCACCATCAAAGCAAGAGACAGAGCAGAATGGCGCTCCTTGGTAGCCAACCTTTGATGCGGAGATGATACTCGATGATGATTGTTTGCTCTGGCCCGACTTTCAACTTTAGGGAAGGCGCTAAAGATAAACGGTAGTGATCTTATCATTTCTTGAATTCATCAGTTGTCCGAACTCAGTCTCTCATTCTCACACGTTCACTCTCTCACTATCTCCATGCCACTCTTTCTTTTTTTTTCTCTCTCTAGTTTCTCTCTATCTCACTCTCTTTTAATCACTATTTTTTCTCTCTGTATGTTCTATATCCTTTTTTTTTTAGCCGTCTCTCTTTTTCTCTTTCTTTCACTCTCTCATTATCTCTCTCCCTATCTCTCTCTCTTTCATCCACTCTCTAAGTATGTCTGTCTTGAGGCTTTTTTTTTTTTTTTTGGGAGGGGGATGTTGGTTAGGAGATAATCTATGATGCGTGTTCTGTTTCATCTTATGTATGAATCAATCCAATATGGTTAACCAGATGAGAAAAACAATTAAGAATCATGGAGCATAACTCTGTACAATCATCAACGGAAATGTCGTGACTTGTCAAGAATTATAGCAGCTAAATTGCACACTGTTAAGTTTAGTTTGCACAGTGCAGACATAACCTTCATTAGTCGCCATTTACTACATGGCTCGATTCTGTCCAACGATTTGCATGGGCTATAACTTCTTTATTCTTTTGATTAACAAACTGGTTGTAGCTTCAGTGTAGCATGAAATTAAAAGCTACAAAACCCACCACTCGTCTATCGGTCGAAGTTTTAGCTCTCGACAAGTTGGTTCGGACTAAACTTTTAAAAATACATTAGCCCTCGTTACTCGTTATGGTGATTTTACAGGCTCAAAAGTATGCATCGGTGATTTTAAAACTCATGGGTAAATGTGGGTTACTAGTGCTGTCATCGCGCAGTATGCGGGCTTGTAATTATAAAACAAATTAATGTTATTAAAACAAACCTGCCAAACTCTTTCTTGAAAGCGGTATTAAGTAAAAGTGCAAAATACTTCATCTTAAGCCCTCTGTTATTTTCTAGCTATTGAATTACAGAAACGAACTGTCTGCACTCTCAGTAGCCCCCGAGCTGCCTTACCTCCTGTAAATTATACTCTAGTACTTCTTATTTGTTATTCGTTGTTCATGCATTTGAAATTACACAGCTCCTGTAAAACATGTAGTTCAGATCAGAGTGCATCTACTTTAGAAGGCAATGCGCATGACAGGGATCCGCGATAGCCCAGTGGTTAGTGAACTGGACTACAAAGGACAAAGAGTAGGGTTCGATCCCAACCGACGGCTTCCGGGTTCACCCAGCCTTAAATGGGTACCGGATTTTTTTCTGGGAAAGTAAAGCAGCATGGGCGTAATACCGACCACATTACCCCAAAAATCATGTGCTGAAGATCTGTAAAATATAGGGTCACTAACACCATATTTCCCTATACGCCACTTGGCGTGTCGGGGGGTACTTTACTTTTACTTTAATGCGCCTGACAGAAGCAGAGCTTGAAGCTGCTGGCTACTTAGAGCTGATGACTCGCACCAGCTACGGCGAGCCAGAAACTTACACTCTCATCACCATCATGTGCCATACGGTTTGGCGTAGGCGAGCATGTTCTTCCACAATCTTCTATCCACCGTGCATCGTATCAATTCTGTTTTTGACTGTTTTTCATGCTATGACACCAAGCTCTCTAGTATTTTCTCTCTTTGTCGTCCGCGATCTCTCTTTGCCTGTATTTTGCCAGTTGTGAACAAGTATTCAAACTTTTATCTTCTCATGATGTGCCCGAAAAATTTTGATTGTTCCTTCCTGATGTTTCTTAGAAGATCCATTTTTTTTCTGTTGGCTTCTTTGATAATGTCCTCGTTGGTCTTTTTAAGTGTCCGTGGAACTTTCAACATTCTGTATGTGGACATTATTTTACTTGACAATATAAGAAGGTAGTTTACCATTCCTTTCCTTCTTGACAGTGACTCTACTAGTCGGAGACCGCAGCCATTGTATCTATAAATTAAATCCTCTGCATGACATCACGGGTGTTGGGACCATAACCGAAATCCACTTGTCGGCTGCTCCAACACCATCCACCACCTGCTCCAATGGCTTCACGTAACCATGATAGGGTGGGCTAAACGGGAACTCCACCTTGCCCAAGGATGTCCCGAAGTCTAGCGGATGAAAGGAAGCGCCTTACTTCTCCTTTTGTAGGGGAGAACTCTGCCTTGCTAACCATTCCATCCAAACTCTGCTCCACCTCTACGTGAAGCATTTAGAAATAGTCAAATTAGCCTAGTCTGTCTAGGCGTCGAAGAGGGAAGGCAACACGGTACTCAAAATGCCTTGCTGAAGTCAGATATGACGTGAAGGCTTAAGAGCACGTAGAGACGAAACCTTGAGAATGAGCTCGCACAGATAAATTACACGTGGACACAAATGATCGAACAAAGGGCAGAGAGTATCTGAGCGTTTTTGTTGATGACGTATATCCAAATGGAGGGTAAACAGAGGCAAGAATAGAATAGAATAGAATAGAATAGAATAGAATAGAATAGAATAGAATAGAATAGAATAGAATAGAATAGAATAGAAAAAAACTTGCGCTGAAAGCAATTGCTCATTTCTGACTGAGAGACGAGACAAAATAGACGCTTCGGCAAAAGCCTTCATGAGGTACAAACCAACAAATAATTTTATTCAAAATCAAACAAGAAAGGCAGGCAAGTAAAAAAAAAATAAAGTACCTCCGTCACGCCAATTGGCGTACAGAGAATATGGTGTTAGTGACCATAAACTTTACAGACCTTCGGCACATGATTTTTGGGGTAATGTGGTCGGTACTACGCCCGTACCGCTTTACTTTCCCAGAAAACAAACCGGTACCCATTAAAGGCTGGGTGAACCAGAAGCCGTCGGTTGGGATCGAACCCTACCTCTTGTCCTTTGTAGTGCAGTTCACTAACCGCTGAACTATCGCGGCTCCCCTGATACATAAGGCTATCACTAAATATCTTACACTTTGTCGCTTGTGATCGAGTCCTTCAATAGCATCCGACTTGGAGCCTTTCGCCCTCAGTTCGCAATCGTCCTTTTTTTTCGTTCGCCAGCTTTCGCCAGCTTTCGTTCGCACCTCTGGCGAAGTGCCTAAAGACTGTGAACTGAATTTTGCGTGTTAATCCGTTTTTCCTTAGCAGCAATATACACAGGGGTCCCTAGTCCCTCGCCATACAGGCAGATAACTTCGACTTTGGTGGTACTCATATTTGTTTTTTCCGTCGATGAGTAATTGACGTTTATTGATGAGAAATCATAAATAAAAATCCCAACCGGTGTAGCCGGGATCTGAACCCACAACCTCTCAGTCTCGAGGCCGGCGTCTTGCCTCAAGACCAACCAGTCCCCCCTTTAGATAAATACTAAAGTTGACTGATAACCTCAAGAAATATAAAGAAGAACCTAAGGTAATGTATATCATCGAGCAAGGGACAGTCTGAAATTGCATAGCTCAAGTTTAATGTGAATGCAGCTCAGTGTGACTGATTAGCTGGAAAGACTTGCTCGAACGTATAGGAAAAGAAAGATTAAACCGTCGCTGGTACTTCGAAGTAAATTCACAGTGCTGCGATCGTCTAGTGATATCATTCATGAGATCGGAGGGCTAATGGATACTGTCCGAATACAACGGTAATTGTTCTAAATACAAGAATGAGATAAAAGAATTGACAGACAACACTATAGATGCAGGAAACCGGGATTTCGTGTAGGCCTAGCCGGCCAGTGGATACACGATACTGTTGAATACGTTAATTTACCTTCAGTATGGCGAATGTCCTTTCTATGTGACAAGACAGCTTTACGATCAGTCCACCTGGGCTTTGAACTCAAGTCGCTCGACCTATATGTCAGGGTTTGTGTCTTCGGTGCTTCCAAACTTTGGAACCTATGGTACCATGTTTGTCAGTTTCTGTCAGCTTCTTCTGTCAGTTTAACTACTTTTAATTTACCAATACTGATAGATAAGTAAAACAAACATATTTTAAAAAACCAAGAATAAAGACTGATATATATGAATGAGAGATGGGATTTCTCAGAAGAATGTTGAAAGTTCCCTGGACAGCTAAAAAGACCAATGAGGAAGTTCTCAAAGAGGCCAACACAAAAAGGGAGCTCTTAAAAAAACATCAGAAAGAAGCAATCAACATTTTTCGGGCACATGATGAGAAGAGGAAAGTTGGAATACTTGGTTACAACTGGCAAAATAAAAGGAAAGAGAGATCGTGGGCGACAAAGAGAGAAAATACTGGATAGCTTGGTGTCATGGCATGGAAAACAGTCAACAACAGAACTGATACCGATGCACTGTAGATAGAAGATTGTGAAGGGACATGATCACCTACGCCAACCTGTATGGCACATGATGATGATGATGATGATGATAATGATGATGATGATGATGATGATGATGATGATGATGATGATATATGAATGGATACAATTTGGAGATAGCTTTTCTTAGCTCATCAGTAACAAACAATGTAAATACTATCACGGAGATTAAAAAAGAAAAGGCTGAACAATAGTTATGGATAAAAAAACACAGTTTCATTAAACATATGACAAGGAACTGATATAGCAAGAAAATTTTGCTTTTTAAGTATTTTTTCCCCTTTGCAACAGCAAAATGGTTTTTTTTTTTTTGGCGTTCACCAGCTTTTACCGCTGACGAAGTCCCTAGAGAATAGGAACTGAATTTTGCTTGTTAATCCGTTCTCCCCTGGCAGCCATGTGCACAGGGGTCCTTCGCCGCACAGGCAGATAACTCCGTCTTCGGAGGTACTCATATTTTTTTTCCGTCGATGCGTAACTGACGTTTCAAGCCGGGCCTCGCAGCTGTGACCAGGGGTGGTTGCCGCAGAAAAAAATCATAAATAAAAATCCCAACTGGTGCAGCCGGGATTTGAACCCACAATCTCTCTGTCTCGAAGCCGGTGTCTTGCCTCGTGACCAACCAGGCCACCAGCATATGGGTATGAAACTTGGGCAAATGACAGATCTGATATAAAGGCAGTAATAACAACAGTAAATAAATGTTTATTACAGCTGACAACTTCATGGTGAGAGACGCGTTACACACGGGCACTGATATTTGTATACAATTTGAAAAATAATTCACATTCTTATTTATTCACAGCTGAATGCTCGCGTCAGGGTCAGTAAATCAGAACTGATGAAGATCCTACCCCCACACCCATTCTCTCTCCATTTCTCCCCCCCCCAACCAGTGAAAATAGGCTTATCAGTGGGGCCCAGTGAGCATGGAATGAGAGGAGAGGCGAACGAGTACCCAAAAATGTCTTGTTGAAATCTATCAAAATAGAAGAAGCAGAAACTAGTTGTGATTAATTTGAAAATAACAGTAGTCATTCTGATTATGAAAGCATGAAATAGTCATTGGTACTAATTTTAAGTCAGCTATGGGTCGCCGTTGAGAGATCTGAGCTTATTCACAACGCGGCTTTGATCTAGAGCTGGACACCTCTCTTTCGTGAGCATCAATATCATACTTACTGTATATGCTCTTCATCGTGTTCCAGACGGATGTCGTAGGCGATGCTGCTCTTCCACAATTCTCTGCCCACCGTGCAACGTCCTCAAGCTATCGATAGTTCGTTCACAAATTCGTAACAACAAAGTTTATTAATTATTTCGGAAACTGTATAATGAATTTATGTAATTCTTTTTCGTGAAATCTTATTTTTTCACCGACCTTCATTCTGATTGTTTACCCTCCTGTCATGCATTTAGGAAAGATGTTTGCTTATTTGAGCTATATAAAAATATTATTTTCTTGTTTTCCCAAAATTTTAGGATTTTACAATACCCACAATTGTTGTAATCAACTCACCAATTAAGAAGGAAAATTTCACGTGCACAAAACACAAAGATGCAGTCATCTATACAGACGGATCTGTAAGACGGACACGAAAGAAGTGCATAGGCATTTACAGCACGCTCAGCAGGCAGAATAGCCAAGTAAGACAGTGGTGCATACACCATGACCACAAGTAGCATGACAATGGAGGTGATGGCAGTGACCAAGGCATTCAAATGGTTAGAGTCACAAGACTACATCCACGCATGTATACTGAGTGATTCGATGAGCATGATAAAAAAAGTGGAGGCGGGCTTTGTACGCATGCAATGGGTAGAGTCGTTGCAGAAATCCAAAATACGTAAGGTCACCTTTGTCTATGTCCCTGGACATGCGGGAGTACGGGGAAATGAGAGAGCGGGCAGGTTGGCTAGCTGCGCTGTCGTTGAGGACGGGCAACCGATGGATCGGGCGGACATCATCAATGCCCTTCGAGATGTGGGAAGAGCACAGGACTTCGACAAACACAGATCAACGTCACTTCTTCGGATGATGGAAATGGGAGTTAAGATGGGCACAGCCAGAAATGAGAAACTTAGTGGCCGTGTAAGAAGACTTATCAACCAACATAGAACTGGAGTCGTCAGTCGCTGGACACTGAGGGAATTGGTGAGGAGGGGATCTGAGCACCTATGGACATGTTCGGAGTGCAATGATGATGACCCGCAAATAACTCAATAACTCAATAACCACACAATCTTAGCACCGTTTCGCACTCTTAACTTGTAAGACGCGCGCCACTCAGATGGTTTTTTTGTGTGGTAATTTCATTTCCGGTTTCTTGTTAAATTGGTCCAGAGGCGTATTTTTACAAAATATTTACTATTAATGAATATTCTTGTATGTGTGATAATTTGTAAGCTGTTGTGAAGTGACTACCTGATTTTTAAAACCATGATGTGTTTAAAGTGTAAATTCATCACAATGCAAAAGGTAACTGTGTTATTGTACATGCATTTTTACAAGGAATCTAAAAGGCGTCGGTTATATTATGATATAAAAAAACCCAGAAAACAGAACACAGGCAGCCCTAAATATAGAAAGAAAGTATTTCAATCGATGGATAGGACAGAACTTTGACTCTGCAGAGGCGACGGTCAAACAAGGAAGTTTACCTAGCTCTACGACGAAGATATAAAATCAAGTGAAAAATGTTGCCGTATTCAATGCAATACGGATACGCCTTTCACTTTCATTGTTAGAAAATTAACATCATTTACAGTAAATTCTAATGTTTAGAGCAGACGGTTTGATATTTTCCTAAAATTATATAACAAAAAACGAGTTGTACAAAATTCAGACTACCTTTGTACTTAAATGTTATAAAATCTGAAGGTCGGTGAAAAAAATAAGATTTCATGAAAAAGAATGACAGAAATTCATCAAACAGTTTCCGAGATAATTGATCAACTCTGTGGGCACGAATTTGTGAACGAAGTATAGTATCTTCTCTTTTTGTTGTCCGTGATCTCTCTTCCCTTGTAGTTTGCCAGTTGTAACCAAGTATTCAAATTTTTCTCTTCTTAAGATGAACCCGAAAAATGTCGATTGTACTTTCTGATGAGCTTTATTTTGTGTTGACCTCTTTGAATTGTCCTGGTTGGTCTTTTTAGTTGTCCATGGAACTCTTAATATCTTGCTGAAAAATATCATCTCAGAGGCCTCTAATTATCGTGTCATTTGTTTGTCTACTATCCATGTTCCATTCAATTCCATATACCAGAACTGGCTCTATAATTGTGAGAGGTACATGGACAATAGAGTGGGAAAATATGGAGAAGAATGATAAAGAAAAGGAGGATAAGATTAAGAGGGAGGATGAGGAGCATGATGGGAGAATATAAAAAATATCAGGGGAGATAAAGAGAAGAGGGAGAGGGAGAGAGAGAAGGAGTAGGACGTGAAGAAGAAGAGGGAGGTAGAGGAACAGGTGGACGTGGAAAGAAGCGAAGGAGGAGGTAGCAAAAGAGGAGAAGAAAAGACGAGGAGTAAAGACAGGAGGATGATAAGAGGAAGAAGAAGAAGAAGAAGAGAAGAAGAAGAAGAAATACATGGAGGAGCAGAGGAGGTGGATAAGAAAAAAAGGAAGAAGGATAAGGAGCAGAAAAAGAAGAAGATGAAGGAAGGGAGACATGAGGAGGAGGAAAAGAAGAAGAAAAAGGAGGAGAACAAGAACAAGTTGAAGTATGACAAAAAGAAGAAGGAGGAAGCGTATAAGAAAATAAGACGAAGAAGATGAAGAAGAAAGTGGTGCACTAATAATATTTTGGGAACCGTTTCTCCATCCATGGAGATTGTTCACCCCCGGACACGCCCTTTTCCCCTCCAAACGTATCCCCTAATTTCCCCTCTTTGTCGCTCTCAGGTAACTCTGAGACATGTTCCTAATCCAGGCATACGCCCACTGACAGGTAAAAATGTTGATACCAGGAGTGGCGCAGGTAGACAGTGATGAAGGATCTGACAGGTAACAATTAATTCTGAAAGCCACGTGTATTATTTGTTGATATTGATCTCATAGTCTAGTTTCCCTCACAAGAGCCACTGCTACATCCAGGAGATGCTGCCTGTTCTTTTACGTTCCCTCAACAGTTATATTTGTTCGTCCTCTCCCCTTAAATGTTAACCTCAAAAGGAAGATGTACAAAAGAGATGAGATGCAGAATGTAAAAGTAGTAAAGTACCCCGTCACGCCAAGTGGTATATAGGGAAATATGGTGTTAGTAACCCTATATTTTACATACCTTCAGCACATGATTTTTGGGCTAATGTGGTCAGAATGGCTCAGGCAAAAGCACCATCATCATCAAGTGCCTTCTTTGCAGCAAAGGTTTGCTACCATGGATCGCCATTCCACTCTGTTTCTTGCTTTGCAGGCTGTCATAGATTGACTTGTCCATCTTTTGATGTTACTCGTCCATATTAGTCTTGGTCTGCCTCTGCCTCTTTTACCTTGTATTTTCCATTCCAATATTACTTTTAGTAGGCTGTTGTGTCTTTTAACATGCCCCAAAAATTTCATTTGTCTTGTCTTAATTGTATTTAGTAGTTCTCTTTTTTTCAGTTGTTTTAAAACTTCATCGTTTGTTTTCCTTTCTTTCCATCCAATTCTACCTATTCTTCTACAAATCCATATTTCAAAGGCTTCAATTTTCTGTTCTGTTTTCTTGTCTAATGTCCATGTTTCTGCACTATACAGGCAAAAGCAGCTTTCCAAAAAAAGAGGAAGATCCTATGCAATCCATTTTTGACAACAGAAACAAGAAAAATAGTTCTTAAATGTTATGTAGAGCCAGTCTTAACATATGGATATGAATCATGGACAATAGGACATCAGACAAGAAAATCACTGGAGTCTGTAGAAATGTGGTTTTACAGAAGAATGCTGAGAATACCATGGACAGCTAAGAAGAGTAATGAAAATGTTCTGAAAGAGGTCAAAGCAAAAAGAGAGCTAATTTACAGTACATGTATTAGGAAGAAACAATCATTATTTTTTGGCCATGTAATGAGAAGAGAACTGGAATATATTGTAACAACTGGAAAAATTGAGAGACAAAGAGATAGAGGGAAGCAAAGAGAAAAAATACCAGACAGCTTAAGAGAATGGCTTGGCAGAAGGTCAACAAAAGAAATGATAAATAACTGTCGAGATTGAAAGTTGTGGAGAGACATGACACCTACGCCAGCAGGCCCAGTACTTAATGATGATGACCCATTAAATGCCAAGTTGCATTGTGTCGCAGCTTACTACAGCTAGGTAAGATATCTAAGTCTTTATTAAAGGTCAAGTACGAGACTTGAATCGGCGTCTTAGCACGCGAGTTTTCACCCATATGTGCTCCGCGTATCCAGAAGTTTTCGAAGACTTCTGGATAGTGTCGCTTCAAGCATCGAAACTGACCATGTAAGGCGGCATACCTCACCTTCCCAGAGTACCCATTTCTGCCAGCTGCAGGGTCGAGCGTGGGTGTATTTTTTTTTTTTTTCAACCACGAGCACAACTCACACTGCTCCCAGCGGTAATCGATCACGGGTTGTCGGAACATCGGTAGCCCAGTCGGGCAGTTTTCCCAACTAGGCTACCGAGGCCCCCCATGAATACACAAACACATCCTATTTCAGATTACCTTTTTTCGATACCTTCCATTTATGATCATTACTCATCAGACCAGGTTGGATTGCCTTTTCCAGAACCAACGTCAACAAACGGGGTAGAATCTTGACCTATTCTGGTTTGTTGAAGCAGAAATTATCAATAATATATTCCACATAGGGGGACTGGTTGGTCCCGGCCTTCGAATAACCATAACCATAACCATAACTATAACTATAACTATAACTATAACTATAACTATAACTATAACTATAACTATAACAAATAAGAGTCCACAGAGACAATCCTGCATAACAAACTATGGGAAAGGGGGACTGGTTAGTCTCGAGGCAAGACGCAGCAAAGACGCCGGCCTCGAGACAAAGAGGTTGTGGGTTCAAATCCCAGCTAGACCGGTTAGGATTTTTATTTATGATTTCTCTCTGCGACAACCACCTCTGGTCTCAGCAGCGAGGCCCGGCTTGAAACGTCAACTACTCATCGACGGAAGAAAAATATGAGTACCTCCGAAGTCGGAGTTACCCCTCGGCGAGGGACCCCTGTGCACACGGCTGCCAGAGAAAAATGGATTAACACGCAAAATTCAGTTCTGAGTCTCAAGGTACTTCGTCAGAGGTAAATGTTGATGAACGAAAAACAAAATAATAAATAAATAACAATAAAAACATATTCCAAATTCCTGCGTGCTCCTGTAGACCGATTTAAATTGTTGGCTAAAATGGAGGCTTCGGAGAAGGAAGACAAACTCGGGACACCATATCCCTGGACTGAATGCCGCAGATGTTGTCATCATCAGGTACCATGACTGCTGACATAGGTGATCGTGTCTCTTCACAACGTTCCATGTCGACAGTTATTTATAATTTATGTTGTTGATCTTCTGCCAACCCGTTCTCTTTAGCTGTCTGATATCTTTTCTCTTTGCTTTCCTCTATCTCGTTTTCCCTTAATATTCCTAGTTGTCACAATATATTCCAACTGTTCCCTTCTCGTTACATGACTAATGAATGATGATTGTTTCTTCCCAATATTGGAAATTAACCCTCCTTTTGCTTTGGCCTCTTTCACAATGTTTTCATAACTCTTCTATGTTGTCCATGGTATTCTCAAAATTTATGTTTTAATTATTTTTTTTAATTTTTAATTATTCTCAGAATTTTCTTAACTGCAAATATAATAAACAACACAAATAGGCTTACGAATGGACGACGAAGAGAAAACATGTATTATATTCTTTCTTTATCTTTACTTTCTAGCATTCACCCGATGACTACTAATGAATGAATAGCAGTCTGTGTCATCCTTCCTTACAATGACTAAATACCTATATGTATCATTACATGGCATTGGGCTGAAGCCATCACGTCACTTGCGGAGGTGAAGGCGCGCCTTACAGCACCAGAACTGGAAGTTGTCAGTGACCCATAGCTGATGGCTTGCGCCAGGATCGGAGAACCAGAACCACCCAGACCCTGCTCATCTTCTCCGTGGTGCCTGTAGTAACAGACTAACCTGTCTAGTCTGGCAAAGCGAGTAGGGATCAAAGAGGGAAGACAACCCGGTACTCAAAAATATCATGCTGAAGTCGGATGTTTTGGGCCGAAAGGTGCATATATCACAGTAATTCTGCAAACCACAACACAACGCAGACACGCCCACTTAACGTCCTTTTAAGGGCGGATGACCAAGAGATGTACTCCTTTAGTCATCGGGCGAACGCAAGCAAGCAACTGAAATAAAATAAATAAAATTTGTTAGGATAAGCTAAAATGTAAAATCATTTTCATTATGTAGCATACCGGTTGGCGTAGGCGATCATGTCCTTCCACAGTCTTCTATCTACAGTGCATCATATCAATTCTGTTGATGACTGTTTGCCATGCCATGACACTAAGCTATCCAGTATTTTCTCTCTTTGTCGTCTGCGATCTTTCTTTTCTTGTATTTTGCCAGTTGTAACCAAGTATTTCAACTTTCCTCTTCTCATGATGTGCCCGAAAAATGTTGATTGTTTCTTTTTGATGTTTTTTAAGAGCTTCCTTTTTGTGTTGGCCTCTTTAAGAATTTTTTCAATGGTCTTTTTAGCTGTACAGGGAACTTTCAACATTCTTCTGAGAAATTCCATCTCTGTGGCCTATAATAGTCTTTTCATTTGTTTGTCCCTGTCCATGATTCACTTCCATAGGTCAAAATGTGCTCTATATATGACTGATGAACTCACTTTCTCACTTCTATTGACATAGATTTGTTGCATAAGACGTTTTTCATTTTCTGAAAAAAATAATAAAATATACAATTTATTAAATATCATGAGGGGCCGCAAGTGCAGGTGCAGAAAAACATGTAAAATGTAAAATGACAGTAAGCAGCTAAACACGCAGAAAGACAAGAACACACTTTTTTTTATTTTGACAAACACAAACAGAAGCAAGGAAGCTACACATTTCACACAGTTTTTGTAAACTAGAAATTGCATTTTAAAAGTTGGGGCTGGATAAGACGTCGACTTCTGGAAATGCTTTCTTTGGCGTTGACTCCATTATTACTTCCTGTGACTTGGGTACACGCTACTTTGTCTCTCCATTTACATACAAGATCGTTCTGAGGACAAAGACACACGTCAGCATCAGGTCTGTTAGCGGACAGCGACTTATCGCTGATTTCATGCACCAGGATCGGTGAATCAGATCTATCCAGACCTTACTCCACCTGATTGCGGTGCCCCTAGAAACAAGCTAACCAGTATCACCAAATGTGAAGGGGTCGATATGACCCGTACTGAAAAAAAAACGTCTTGCTAAAGTCGGATATCTAGGTCCGAAAAGGCGGAAATACCACAGAATTTTCTGCAAACCGCCACACAATGTATCTACGCCTACTTAACGTTTTTTTTAAGGGCGGATGACGAAGAGGAATATTCATTCCTTTAGTATTCGTCGGATCACTGCAAATAAGAAAACATCGAAGCAACAATTTTTGCTTCATATGTGGGGGAATATTGCCGTTCACTCTTTTTTTCTTCAGTTCACAACTTTCCTTGTTGCCCCATATCGTGGAGAAACAAATTGGAATACTTTCAACTCTTGATCTCAAACCAACTTTCTGGACGTTTCATAAACAAATTATTTGGCTTCATGGGCATTATTTTCTCTGTCGTGTAGCTTTCTATTTTGAATTACAAAAAAATATTTTGGAAAGCTTTATTTAGAAACACCCTAAATATACAAGTTTAGTATGGGCAAAGGAGTAGAGATCTTTAGTCTGTACAAGCAAGTAGAGATCTTTAGTCTGGGCAAGCGAGTAGAGATCTTTAGTCTGGGCAAGCGAGTAGAGATCTCTAGTCTGGGCAAGCGAATAAAGATTTTTAGTCTGGGCAAGCGGGGAGAGATCTTTAGTCTGGGCAAGCGAGTAGAGATCTTTAGTCTGGGCAAGCGAGTAGAGGTTTTTGTCTAGACAAGCGAGTAGAGATCTTTAGTCTGGGCAAGCGAGTAGAGATCTCTAGTCTGGGCAAGCGAGTAGAGATTTTTAGTCTGGGCAAGCGAGTAGAGATTTTTAGTCTGGGCAAGCGAGTAGAGATCTTTAGTCTGGGCAAGCGAGTAGAGATCTTTAGTCTGGGTAAGCGAGTAGAGATTTTTAGTCTGGGCAAGCGAGTAGAGATCTTTAGTCTGGGCAAGCGAGTAGAGATTTTTAGTCTGGGCAAGCGAGTAGAGATCTTTAGTCTGGGCAAGCGAGTAGAGATTTTTAGTCTGGGCAAGCGAATAGAGATCTTTAGTCTGGGCAAGCGAGTAGAGATTTTTAGTCTGGGCAAGCGAGTAGAGATCTCTAGTCTGGGCAAGCGAGTAGAGATCTTTAGTCTGGGCAAGCGAGTAGAGATCTCTAGTCTGGGCAAGCGAGTAGAGATTTTTAGTCTGGGCAAGCGAGTAGAGATCTTTAGTCTGGGCAAGCGAGTAGAGATCTTTAGTCTGGGCAAGCGAGTAGAGGTTTTTAGTCTAGACAAGCGAGTAGAGATTTTTAGTCTGGGCAAGCGAGTAGAGATCTCTAGTCTGGGCAAGCGAGTAGAGATTTTTAGTCTGGGCAAGCAAGTAGAGAGTTTTAGTCTGGGCAAGCAAGTAGAGATCTTTAGTCTGGGCAAGCGAGTAGAGATCTTTAGTCTAGGCAAGCGAGTAGAGGTCTTTAGTCTAGACAAGCGAGTAGAGATCTTTAGTCTGGGCAAGCGAGTAAAGATCTCTAGTCTGGGCAAGCGAGTAGAGATTTTTAGTCTGGGCAAGCGAGTAGAGATTTTTAGTCTGGGCAAGCGAGTAGAGATCTTTAGTCTGGGCAAGCGAGTAGAGATCTTTAGTCTGGGCAAGCGAATAGAGATTTTTAGTCTGGGCAAGCGAGTAGAGATCTTTAGTCTGGGCAAGCGAGTAGAGATCTTTAGTCTGGGCAAGCGAGTAGAGATCTTTAGTCTAGACAAGCGAGTAGAGATCTTTAGTCTGGGCAAGCGAGTAGAGATCTCTAGTCTGGGCAAGCGAGTAGAGATTTTTAGTCTGGGCAAGCGAGTAGAGATTTTTAGTCTGGGCAAGCGAGTAGAGATCTTTAGTCTGGGCAAGCGCGTAGAGATCTTTAGTCTGGGCAAGCGAGTAGAGATTTTTAGTCTGGGCAAGCGGGTAGAGATCTTTAGTCTGGGCAAGCGAATAGAGATTTTTAGTATGGGCAAGCGAGTAGAGATCTCTAGACTGGAAAATCGCGTACAGATCTCTAATCCGAACGACAGAAAAAGAAAGAAAGAGTACATCAATTGCACAAAAACAAAATTCGCTACTCATTTTTTCTTCCAATTTTCTTTATTTTTATGCCCACACAATTACAATGTCCACACTATCTGCTAACTGTGATGCTAACATCAATCACACAAACAAACATTTCATCATATCTGTAATTGTACAATCTCTCTTCTTGAAGAATGGTTATAATTTATAGTAGTCCTCCATATTTACGGCAGTAATCCCGAAATGTCTCAACATTTCGCCCTTTTACCTTTACCCTTTCATGTTAACCAGCCACCACAACCCGCTTACATTGGTAAACAGCTGCTTTATTAACTTGATTTGGCTTTTCAATAAACTGAGCTGAAAATCTGGCCCGTGTTAATACATTCATTTGTTTTCATTAGTAACCACAATGGTACAAATTGGATTAAACGAAATGATGATCTTTTCACTCATAAGATTGTTCTAGAATGTTGAATTATTACTATTTTTTTTTTCATTCGGTACCAAACGACTACTTTTCATTCCTCAAGTTGCGTGCGTGTCTTTTGCCGAATTTTGAACTGATCACAGCCTGTGGAAATGAGTCTCTGTCTTTAACCAGATCTTGCAACTCTTCTGTTTGTCATGTTCAATGTTGTTTTTTGTTGTTGATGTCTTGAAACCACATTCTTTTTGGCCTGCCCCTGTCGTATCTTACCGGAAATATAAACTTCCATTCTTGTTCTTTCCAGCCCACTCTTTTTTTGTTTTTTTTTTATACTTGGCCGCAAAATTATAATCTCCCCTGTAAGATTATTTTAAAGAAGTCAATTCTTTCATTTTTGGAGCAAGATGGTGACCAAGATGGCGGTTGTTTTATTTTTCGGAGTGTAGTTTGTGTGATTAAATTGATTTGAAAAAAGTGTTTCCATCGGATTATAATTTTCAAAAAGTTGTGTAAAGTTTTCTACCAAGAAGGAGGATAAGAACTGATAAGAACTTTTTAAAATGTAAACAGTTAAAGTTTTATATTTAGATCGTAAAAGATCGCATGTGAGACCTTAGCGATCAAACGCGTGGTAAGAGGGGGGGGGGGGGGGGGGGGGGATCGGGCTAAACCCCAAACGTGTGTTTTTCTTATGTTAAGCCCTTAACTTATGACTGACTCAGCAGGTCGGTAAGGGATAACTGTTTTATGCTCAGAGAAATACACAGAAGATGGAGATATATAAACATAAAGTAGCAACGATAAATATATGCGGGGTAAAAAATAAAGAAATCGAACTTATAGAAGAAATGACAAAAATTAAAATTAAAATACTAGGATTAGCGGACAACAGATAAAGAAAACACACATGAACTACACGAAAATATTCTCAGGAGTCGACAACACAGAAAGAGCAACAGATGGAGTGGTTTTTATCATCGACCCAGAACACGCAAAGAACATTCTAGAAATAAAATACCATTCAGAAATAATTATCACAATTAAACTACTAGAAGACGAGCGAAAAACAAATTACATTCAAATCTATGCACCATGCAACAACAATGGAAGAGACAGCGAAGAATTCTACGACACATTGAGTGAAATCATTAACAGGATTGACGAAAGCGACGACATGTTAGTGATGGGAGATTGTAATGGAAGGATTGGGAAACTCAACAGTGAGAACAGACACAGAGAGCCGCAAGTATACACCCGGTACAAATGGAATGACACAACATGCAGAAGTCAGATAGATTTTATACTAACAAGACAACAGAACAAGAAAAGAGTAACCGACAGTAGAGCAATCCCAAATATTACAGACGACACGGATCACAAGGTGGTTATGATCACACTAAGACAGCCAACAATAAAGAGAATATACGAAAACAAACAAAAGAAGCTAAAAGAACAGACAATTAAAAATAAAACAATTAAAAGATCAAGAAACAAGGAAAACACTAGAAGAAAACGCTAACAGAGGAATTCAAGAAACTCCCTAACGAAGTATGCATAGTAGAAGAAGAGTGGAAACAATTTAAAGAAACAGTAACCAACATCTCTAAAACAGTTTGTGGAACGAAGCTAAGAACAAGAGAAGGGAAAATGAGCACCCGTGGTGGAACGAAACAATCAGAGAAACAATTAAAGAAAAGAAGAAAATGTTTAAAAATTGGAGGGAGAACAAGAACTAAGAAAAATATGAAAAATATGCCTTAGTTCGAAAAAGAGTTAAAATGTTGATCAAAGAAGCGGGTGTCCGGTTAGCGCAATCGATAGGCGGTTGGCTTACCACGGCAACAGCCGGGGTTCGTACCCTGGCGAGGACACCTGGGTTTTACTAATTCCCTAAAAATTAGTACCTCTGAAGGAGACTTTACACGCAAAATTCAGTCCCACAAAATTGAGTGGGTGGGACTTCGTCAGAGGTCAAAGCTGACGAAAGCGAACGAACGAACGATCAAAGAAGCTAAGCAAAAGAATTGGACAAAATTCGGACAAAACATGAGCAGGGACTTAAAGACAGCCACAAGAGATTTCTACAAAGCAGTAAAAGCCACAAGAGCGATAAAAGAAAACCATGATCCTACTGAGCTGATAAATAACAAAGACGGACAGCCAATATCAAATAACCAATGTATGCTATAGAGATGGAAAGAATATTTTGAAGACCTGTTAAACATACCAACTACCAACAAGACAAAAAAAAAAAAAATAGAATTCACAAAAAATGAACCCAAACATCATGCAAGAAGAAATCGAAGAAGTAATCAAATATGCACCAAGAAATAAAGCACCGGGGATAGATAACATACCAATAGAAATAATAGCAGCAGCAGAAGAAACAGGAGTGCAATGGCTGCACAGAATATTTAATGCAGCATGGCACCAACAGCAAGCCCCAGAAGACTAGCAACAGGCAATCTTCATACCAATATGGAAAAAGAAAGGTAGCAAAAGAGACTGCAATCAATATAGAGGTATATCTCTTGTCAGCCATGTATACGCCAAGATCTAGGAAAAAAGGCTAAGACCAATAATAGAACTACAGATTCTCAAATGGGATTCCGAAAAAACAGAGAACAACTGTGGGAGATACTAGAAAGTTAGACCACTTGAAAGTTAGATCAGGTGTAAGACACGGATGCGTACTATCACCCCTACTGTTTATTACATACATGGGCCATATATGCAAGCTAGCCAACCCATCAGAGACAGAGGAGATCAACGAGCTTTTATTTGCAGACGACCAGGCTCTAATACATGAAACAATAGAAGACCTACTAAGAACACTTAAACAAACTCAATATCTCAGGCATAAAATACAACATGAAAATCAACATCAACAAAACAGAAGTCATGAATGTCGCCAAAAATAAACAGAACATCAGCATAACTATAGAAGGCAGGCGACTAAAACAAGTAGAGGAATTCAAATACCTAGGAAGTCTAAGGACAATAAGGACAATTAAGGACAAACGATAATTCTCAAACAGCAGAGATAGAATCAAGAATGCAGCAAAGCTTGTCAAATCATTGGACAGTTATCGCCACTATTGTCCAACAAGGAAATAACTCTGGAGGCAAAATGAGCACTCTACAATACAATCTTCATCCCAACATTGTGCTACCAATACCAGACCTGGACCCTAGATGCAAGAACAATAAGAAAAATAACCTCTACAGAGATGAAATGTGTTAGACGAATGACAGGAAACAGTCTGAGAGATAAGATCCGAAATGAAAAACTTAGAAAAAAGCTAGGAATAGCTCCAGCCAAAGAATATTTAAAGAAACAACAGATACAATGTCTTAGCCACGTGATAAGGCAGAAAGAACAAAACACAACACAACGAGCCTTCAACAAACGTTGTGAGAACACCAGACCCAAGGGTCGACCACGAAAAGGATGGGTCGATGGAATATTAGAAGCACTAGGAAACATAACAGCAGCAGAGGCGAACAGAAGAGCAAAAGACCGCATATTATCCCATCGACGCTGAAAGGCAGATGAGGAAGGAAAGAAGAAGAAGAATTCTTTCATACATTAAGGTCTTTAATGTGACTCCGTTGCTCTTTGTGCATTATCCAAGGTATCCTAAGTATTTTTATGTTGCATTTTGTTTCGAATTAACTTTCTTCATTTCTGCTTGCAAAATTGTCTCTGATTTACAAGTGTATTTGCTTTTGGAAAATATATACATATAAACTATATACAAGATAAATGGGCATATGTGCATTGTCTTTACAACAAACTGTTATTTTTGCACATTTCGGGCTGAAACATCCGATTTCAGAATGATTTTATTAAGGTACTAAAGCGTCTTTCAATTTATATCCCTGTTTGTTTAAAAACATGTATGGCAGTTCGTGGCAAGTCGGCTGGACGAGATCTCCATCAGTTATGATACGCTAATCCTATGGTACGCCAATCAGCTACAAGACACCCAACCCTTTTTGCCTAGGTGCAGCCTGTGAGCTCTGGGCCCAAATTGTAATTCGAGATACGTTAATTAAAAATGATTTCGAATACTTTAGTTACATTTTCAACATTAACAAGCAGAGACCGTTATATCTTTTTCCTGCGTTGAGTGGTTTTTAAAAAAAAAATATATATTTTAATTTTCCTGTTATATTTAACATTCGAGTTATTTTTATTTTTATTTTTTTAAATCCAGGGACTCCACACGCGACAGTTCTGGTGTTAGAATGGGCCCTATTATGACGTCACAGGGCAGGTGTTCCCCAGCCGCCAGGGTTAAAATCAATCAAGCTGAGGGCACGCGACCAGAGTCCACCTGTCGCAATAACAGCCAATCAGCGATAGGGACAGTGAACGGGTGAATTCTCGATAGTTGAGAAAAGCAGGCGCCCCCCCCCCCCCCTTCCTTCACAAACTTCCACTGATCAACTTTTGAATAGCATTTACCCTCTTCCCCCCCCCCACCCCCACCCCCCCCCCACCCTTTTTTTTTTTTTCAAATGTTTAATTTGACAAGAATGGTTTCCAGAGTGCTTAATGAGTCAAAGAGGACTTAAACAGTTTAGCGAGGAACTTGTAATAAATTTACTCTTTTTAATAGTACCACATACTGGTGTACATTTTATGTTGCTGCAGAGAAGTCTCGCGTGGGAATGAGTCATTGGCAAACGATAATTAAAATAAGAATTTAAATGTGTGCTGCAAATATATTGTTTAATTGTAGACTATTTTCTTATTCCTAGTCACCTTCTTCTTATTCTTCATTTTGGCTCTTCCGGAACAATTTTGGTTATTACGATTGTATCGTAATTCACTGCGAGTTTGTGATATTTGTGCCTCTTGGCTCGAAACATCCGACTTTGAGTTCAGGCCGATTTTGACTTTCTTATTTGCTCCTAGGTCATAACAATAATTATTCTGTGCGAGTTTAGAGCCAGTCCTGACATAGGGAAGTCAATTATGTACATTTGAACAGTAGCTTGGACTTTTCTAAGAAAAGAATCGTATGTTAATGATCATATGCAGCATAAAAACACTGTATATTATATCGTAGACTGGTAGCCTTATATTTGCAAAACATCAAGACACTGTATATTATATCGTAGACTGGTAGCCTTATATTTGCAAAACATCAAGACACTGTATATTATATCGTAGACTGGTAGCCTTATATTTGCAAAACATCAAGACACTGTATATTATATCGTAGACTGGTAGCCTTATATTTGCAACACATCAAGACACTGTATATTATATCGTACAATGGTAGCCTTATATTTGCAACACATCAAGACACTGTATATTATATCGTACACTGGTAGCCTTATATTTGCAACACATCAAGACACTGTATGTTATATCGTAGACATTGTAGTCTTATATTTGCAACACATCAAGCCACTGTATATTATATCGTAGACATTGTAGCCTTATATTTGCAACACATCAAGACACTGTATATTATTCCCATAAGCTACGGGCTTCTAAATTATTTTTTTTTAAATCGAAAGGAACAGACTACAGTCACATCTTGTGACGTAAATCTAATATAGTGTTTGTGCCAATTTATTTTACACCATAAACACATTTTTGGGCAGTATGGTTATCGTTATGTCAGTTTCGTATACTTTCTAAGAAAAATGTTAGTTAGGTACCCATTTTATGGTTAAATTTGAAGTACAAACTACAACGCTACGGCGGAAACTCGGATATTTGATAATAGTAATAATACTGACATCAAGAAAAAAAAATGGAAAAAAATCCATTGTTAATCAGAGAAATGGAGCCGCGATAGCTCATTCATTAGTGAACTGGACTACAAAGAACTATAGGTCGGGTTCGGTCATAATCGACGGCTTCCGGGTTCACCCAGTCTTAAATTTGTACCATAATTTTTTTTCTGGGAAAGTAAAGCGGCATGGGCGTAATACCGACCACATTACCCCAAAAAATCATGTGCCGAAGGTCTATAAAAATTATTGACACTAACACCATATTCCCTATACGCCACTTGGCGTGACGGGACTCTTTAGTTTTTTGTTTTTTTTATTTAATGAAAGAAATGAGGAGAAGATTAGAACATTTGGTAGTAAATGTATTGAGGCGAATCTAATCTAAACGGAAAGTTAAAGATGCGGACCAAAGACAGCGTGCAAGAAAGCAGTAATAACTGCACAATATAATTTGGGGATTCCGTGGAAACCTCAAGCATACCCATTCTGTTCGTGACATTTATTAATCTTGATGCATCGCTAAATTAGATCAATAAATAAGGAAAAGAATATTAAAGAATTAATGGAAAGGGGGTTGGGAATGTAAGAGGCCCGTCCAGCAATTAAGCTGAGTGCTGTCAGCGACCCACAGCTGACTGCATGCGTCAGAATCGTCGAACAGAGCTGATCACAAGCCTGATCCACCTCCGAGTGGTGTTCTCTGAAACAGAGTATTCTGTCTGGCCAAACGAGTAGGAATCGAAGAGGGAAGGCAACCCGGTACTCCAAAATGCCGTACATGTGTCGGATATATGGGCCGAAGCGCGCAAATAAACCACAGTACCCTGCATCTAACCCAACTTATCGATCTTTTAAGGCGGATGAGGACCATTCATTCTTTTAGCAACCATCCTGTGAGCGCACGTAAGAAAGAAAGAAAGAAAGAAAGAAAGAAAGAATGAAAGAATGAAAGAAAGAAAGAAAGAAAGAAAGAAAGAAAGAAAGAAAGAAAGAAAGAAAGAAAGAAAG
The DNA here is from genome assembly GCA_032433765.1 of Megaustenia siamemsis. Lineage (NCBI taxonomy): Eukaryota > Metazoa > Mollusca > Gastropoda > Stylommatophora > Ariophantidae > Megaustenia > Megaustenia siamemsis. The sequence goes on along the minus strand of JAVIAB010000139.1, from coordinate 75,767,337 downwards.
AATGGAAAGGACAAAAGAGAGATAACATAGTATACCAAACAGGACTCTGAGTATATAATAGACAGAATACAGAATAATTAAAGACTATAAGACATTTAGAAAGTTCTGCTTAAGGTTCCCAAAGTATAGGAAGAAGATGAACCAACGATGAATGGATTGTCGACAGGAATTTGAAAGTTACAAAAAGAAGCTAGAAAAAGTATATCATAATGATATTGTTGGCTTCATAGGTCTCAGAGGGGGGAAAGATGAGGAAGGGGTAGAGTAAGAGATGTCGGGACGGGCGGGGTGCACAACAAACACAAAAATGAGTGATTATGTGTTCAAACAGCAGTGCTGGCAAAGCGTGCCTGATAAACCAATGAACTTTCGCACGAGCGCGCCATCAGCCAATGAAATCATTGCCAGGGCAGATGTGTCGCGTGCGCCACATGACCTTAACAAACTTCTGCGTGAATTTTGTTTAGGGAGGTGTTCTCAAATAACTCTATGATCTTCCTTGCCTGGAATACACCTTTTAACCCCCCCCCCCTTTTTTTTCCTACCCTGCCCGGCCTCCTCTCCCCCACCCACCATTTCTGTTTATCCTCTTTTAAAAATTCTTTTTGCATTAAAAAAAAAAAACAAACAAAAAAAAAAGTATGTCTTCGTGCAAGTTCAGCCGTTTAAAAAAAAAAAATATGCTGACCTTAATTCTAGACGGGTGCTTCATTTTTAAAGCACTCACGGGACAAATCTGTGTGTGTTTATTCTGTATTGGCCATTGACAACAAATTGAATTTGCACACGTTCTGGTAAAGTATGTGCCTGCAGTTTATATGCAGCAACTTCCACCCCTTCCTGAAACCAAAGCTGTGAAAGACAGTAACAAAGAGAAGTATAAATTTGTTTAGTGATTTCAAATAGAAGTTTAGTAATAATAAGGAGGCATAAGGTAGTGAGATATTTGCGCGTTGATTTAGTGACGCTTAAATCATGAGTTCATTTCAAAATAATACAAACCTTATTTACAAAAAAAAACAGGTTTCTGGCTCAAATTGTGTAGCGTGGGATGTCAGTACCCGGGGCAAGGCAAGTCAATGGATTGCCAGTACTCGGGAGAAGGAAGTCTGTTGGTTGGCCGAGCTCGTGGCAAGACAAGTATGTATGTTGTCCATGCTCAAGGCTAACCACGTCTGTATGTTGTCTGTGCTCAAGGCTAGGCAAGTCTGTATGTTGTCTGTGCTCAAGGCTAGACAAGTCTGTATGTTGTCTGTGCTCAAGGCTAGACAAGTCTGTATGTTGTCCATGCTCAAGAGAAGACAAGTCTGTATGTTGTCCATGCTCAAGGCAAGACAAGTCTGTATATTGTCCATGCTCAAGGCTAGACAAGTCTGTATGTTGTCCATGCTCAAGGCTAGACAAGTCTGTATGTTGTCCATGCTCAAGGCTAGACAAGTCTGTATGTTGTCCATGCTCAAGGCAAGACAAGTCTGTATGTTGTCCATGGTCAAAGCAAGACAAGTCTGTATGTTGTCCATGCTCAAAGCTAGACAAGTCTGTATGTTGTCCATTCTCAAGGCAAGACAAGTCTGTATGTTGTCCATGCTCAAGGCAAGACAAGTCTGTATGTTGTCCATGCTCAAGAGAAGACAAGTCTATGTGTTGCCAGCTCTCGGGTTAAGGCAAGTGTCCTGATTGTCAATGTTAGGTCAAGACCCCACCAAATATTTTTTAAAAAAAAATTATTACTACGTTCTTTTTTCAAAATGTACGCCCAGGAGAATTTTGCGACCTGAGCAATCGATTTACGTTCTACACTCGCGCCACGAAGCTATATGCCTTATAATGTCCTTAAAGCTCGCGTTCTCACTGAAGATTGTTGCATCGTTCTCCCTAATAAGAACGTAACTTGCGTTGCGTCGTTGTTTATAAAGAACAGCTGCGCCATGTTCTGCAGCGATCAACTTCTCTACACATGTAACTGAAATACTGAGTGTTCAACACCCCAGGAACACAAATAGAGAAATTATGGATTCCATTCGAATCAATTATTTACTAAAAATATTTTCTATCTCTACACCCATCCTACCTCCCCTCATGTAGCACACATATCTCTCTCTCTTTTCATATCGTACCATCTGACGTCTCCTCTCCTTCTATACTTTATCATCAGACATGTAGTTATAGTTAATTGTACTTCACCGTTTGTTGCCGTTGTCCTTATATTCTGAAGAAGGCCACAGGCCGAAACGTCAGTATTGTGTTGTGTTCTTTCTTTGTAAAACTGCCACCATACCTTGGAGTGCTTGTCATACCCCACTACTGGCTCTTTGCTACCAGCTTTACCGCAGCATTGCAATTATTTGCCTGTTCCCAGCCTTCGAATAACCACAACCGTAACTATAACCATAACGAATTGAGTCCACAGAGACAACCCTGCATAACAAACAATGGGAAAGGGGGACTGGTTGGTCTCGAGGCAAGACGTCGGTCTCGAGACAGAGAGGTTGTGGGTTCAAATCCCGGATGCACCAGTTATGATTTTTATTTATGATTTCTCTCTGCGGCAACCACCCCTGGTCTCAGCAGCGAGGCCCGGCTTGAAACGTCAATTAATCGTGGACGGAAAAAAATATGAGTACCTTCGAAGACAGAGTTATCTGCCTGTGCTGCGTGACCCCTGTGCACACGGCTGCCAGGGAAAAACTGATTAACACGCAAATTCAGTTCTTAGTCTCAGAGGTCAAAGCTGGTGAGCGAAACAAAAAATAAAAAAAACTAAGAGGAGCCGGTCAAGGCATTAAATGCATCGTCTTCTTAGTGATCAATGCTTATCTAAGTGCTTAGCAAATGCCAAGCAGCAGTAAAGATGAATGTGAAGGAGAAATGAAACAAAAAATATTGAAACAATTGTTTAGTTAAAACTTTACGATGGACAACAAAATTTGAACGACGTGTCAGCTCAATAGGTCTTCAGCAGGAACACAAATATCACACACAGATATGTATTTAAATAAAACTAGTCCTACATACAATATCAAACAACCAATGTATGCAACAGAGATGGAAAGAATATTTTGAAGACCTGTTAAACATACCAACTACCAACAAGACAACAAAAACCACACTAGAACTCACAAATACTGAACCCAACATCATGAAAGAGGAAATAGAAGAAGTAATCAAATATGCACCAAGAAACAAAGCACCAGGGATAGATAACATTCCAATAGAAATAATAGCAGCAGCGGGAGAAACAGGAATGCAATGGCTGCACAGAATATTTAATGCAGCATGGCACCAACAACAAGCCCCAGAAGACTGGCAACAGGCAATCATCATACCAATATGGAAAAAGAAAGGTAGCAAAAGAGACTGCAATCAATATAGAGGTATATCTCTGCTCAGCCATGTAGGAAAGCTATACGCCAAAATCTTGGAAAAAAGACTGAGACCAATAATAGAACTACAGTTAAGCGATTCTCAAATGGGGTTCCGAAAAAACAGAGGATGTACCGACGCACTATTCACACTAAAACAGCTTGCAGAAAAAACGACAGAACACAACCAAAACTTATACATAGCCTTCATTGACCAGGAAAAAGCATTCGACAGAGTAAACAGAGAACAACTGTGGGAGATACTAACAACATACGGAGTAAGCCAACATCTAACCAACATTATTAAAAGTCTCTACGCCAACAGCAGCTGCAGGGTCAGAACAGCAACAGGCTACACAGACCACTTCGAAGTTAGATCAGGTGTAAGACAGGGGTGCGTACTATCCCCCCTACTGTTTATTACATACATGGACCATATATGCAAGCTAGCCAACCCATCAGAGACAGAGGAGATCAACGAGCTTCTATTTGCAGACGACCAGGCACTAATACATGAAACAATAGAAGACCTACAAGAACACTTAAACAAACTCAACATCTTAGGAACAAAATACAACATGAAAATCAACATCAACAAAACAGAAGTCATGAATGTCGCCAAAAATAAACAGAACATCAACATAACTATAGAAGGCAGACAACTAAAACAAGTAGAGGAATTCAAATACCTAGGAAGTCTAATGACAAACGACAATTCCCAAACAGCAGAGATAGAATCAAGATGCAACAAAGCTTGTCAAATCATCGGACAGTTATCACCACTATTGTCCAACAAGGAAATAACTCTGGAGGCAAAACGAGCACTATACAATACAATCTTCATTCCAACGTTGTGCTACCAATGCCAGACCTGGACTCTAGATGCAAGAACAATAAGAAAAATAACCTCTACAGAGATGAAATGTGTTAGACGAATGACAGGAAACAGTCTGAGAGATAAGATCAGAAATGTAGAACTGAGAAAAAAGCTAGGAATAGCCCCAGCCATAGAATATATAAGGAAACAACAGATAAAATGGTTCGGCCACGTGACAAGGCAGAAAGAACAAAACACAACACAACGAGCCTTCAACAAACGTTGTGAGAACAACAGACCCAAGGGTCGACCACGAAAAAGATGGATCGATGGAATATTAGAAGCACTAGGAAACATAACAGCAGCAGAGGCGAACAGAAGAGCAAAAGACCGCAAATTATATCTCCCCTCGACGCTGAAAGGCAGATGAGGAAGGAAAGAAGAAGAAGAAGTCCTACATAGCTAACTTTTTTTTTCTAAATGCCTAGCAATAGTCGATCGCTAAAGAAAAGAAACAAACTTGGAGGATCTGTCTGAGGTAATGTCCTGCTCCCAACGGTTTGTCGTACAGGATTTATTGATCATATATAACGATATTTGCTGCAACACATCCGACTTCAGCTCGACATTTCTTTAACACCACGTTGCCTTCCCTCCTATACGCTTGGCCAGGCTGTCAAGTCTGTGTTTGGGTACCATAGGGCAAGTTGGATCAGCTTTGATTCACGGATTCTGCTACGTGGACCTAACGAAGAAATAAAATGTGACACATTTGCCTGCTCAATGATGAGGTGGTGGGGAAGGAGAGGTGCGACAACGAAGCTGAACTTTATAGCGACTCAAAGCTGATGGGTTGTGCCAGGATCGGTGAACCATAACTATCCAGACTCTTTTCTCCGCCGCTTCGTGGTGCCTCTAGTAGCAGACCAACAAACCATGTCTGGTAAAGCTAGTAGGAATTGAGAAGGAAGGCAACCCCTATTCTCAAAAACGTCAACACAATAACGGATGTGTGGAGACGAAAAGTGAAAATATCACAGTTTTCTACTGCAAACAGCAACACAACGCATTTCCGTCCAATTAACGTTCTTGTATTCGTGGACGGGAAAATGTCATGGTGTGCGTCGTGGTAGGGAAGCAGAACTACCAGGGGATGAACTATTCGTTTAATCATCTAGTGAAAGCAAGCAATGATCAACTTCTTGAAATCTAACGTTGAGGTAAGCTACGCGATTGACCAGGCCTAATTGACAAACCCTGGAGACCCAATAGGAGGTAACGTCTTACCGTGGCCAGTGATGACTGGGTCGTCTAGATATAAGAAGTACGCCTCTGAACAGAAAGGTACCAGGTCCGATATTCACTACAGGCGGCGAGAAGTTTTCAGAAAATCAAATATGTGGTTTCTATATGGCTTTACTTTCTTCGTGATCTCTGGGCAATGAGATTTGAATGTCTTGCCCTCTCGGATATTAGCAAAGATCAGGAAGTCCCGTATGAACTCGCGCACATTCAAGACCTCATGGCAGTTACACGTGGAAGTAGAACAAGTAGACACAAGGAGGACATTGTTCGGGGCAAAAATTGTTAAGTAAATCTACTTATGTCGAAGGTAATACCGACCACATTACCCCAAAAATGATGGGCTGAAGGTCTGTAAAATGTATGGTCAGTAACACCATATTCCCTATACACCACTTGGCGTGACGGGGCTCTTGACTTTTTTCCTTATTTACGTCTGCCGAAGACGGATGTGTCGGGTCAAAAGGCAGATATATCGCGGATTATCAGTAAACTAGCGACTTTCACTCATCCACTCATCTACTCTCTCCACTCATCCACTCTTTCCACTCATCCACTCCCTCCACTCATCCACTCTCTCCACTCATCCACTCTCTCCACTCATCCACTCTCTCCACTCATCCACTCTCTCCACTCATACATTCATCTACTCTCTTCACTCATCCACTCATCTACTCTTTTCACTCATCCACTCATCCACTCATCCATTCATCTACTCTCTCCACTCATCCACTCTCTCAACTCATCCACCCCCTCCACTCATCCACTCTCTCCACTCATCCACTCCCTCCACTCATCCACTCATGCACGTTCTCCACTCATTCACTTTCTCCACTCATTCATTCTCTCCACTCTCCCCACTCATCTACTCTCTCCACTCATTCACTATCTCCACTCATCTGCTCTCTCCAATCATCCTCTCTCTCTCCATTCATCTACTATCTCCACTCATTTAATCTCTCCAATTATTCACTCATCTACTCTCTCCACTCATCTACTCTCTCTAATCTTTCAATCTCTCCACTCATCCACTCATCTACTCTCTCAACTCTTTCAATCTCTGCACTCATCCACTCATCTACTCTCTCCACTCATCCACTCATCTATTCTCTCCACTCATCCATTCATCTACTCTCTTCACTCATCCACTCATCTACTCTTTTCACTCATCCACTCATCCATCCATCTACTCTCTCCACTCATCCACCCATCCACTCCCTCCACTCATCTACTCTCTCCACTCATCTACTCTCTCCCTCATCCACTCTCTCCACTCATCCACTCTCTCCACTCATCCACTCCCTCCACTCATCTACTCTCTCCACTCATCTACTCTCTCCACTCATCCACTCATCTATTCTCTCCACTCATCCATTCATCTACTCTCTCCACTCATCCACTCTCTCCACTCATCCATTCATCTACTCTCTTCACTCATCCACTCATCTACTTTTTCACTCATCCATTCATCTACTCTCTCCACTCATCCACTCTCTCCACTCATCCACTCTCTCCACTCCTCTACTCTCTCCACTCATCCTCTCTCTCCACTCATCTACTCTCTCCACTCATCCACTCATCCACTCATCCACTCCACGAGCCTTACTGTGAACTACTTATTCTCGATAACGACAGATTGCGAAGTGAACGCTCCGTGTGAACGTAAAAAAAAACGCAGTAGACCACAGCTTGCGCTGCATAGAATACATGTCACGATGCCACAAAGTGCGCGATGTTGTGTTCAATTTGAATACTTGGTACACAGCGTAATACGAGAACTTTTATGTGCAACATATTGATTTTACGCCTGAGAAAGCTATATCCGATCATGTTTCTATCTATTTTCCTCATCTCTTTCTATTATTTACTTGCCCATTTTCTTTATCTTGTTTCTTCCCATCATTCATGACTGTCGATTCGTTTGATTTTCTTTCATTCTTGTTTTCATTTTCTCCCCTTTTATCACATCTTCCTTTACGATTCAGGATATATGTTTTCCATTCTCTGTATTTTTGTTTGGTCTATTTCTTTCTGTAATCTCTCTCTCACTTTCTTTCTCTTTCTCTCTCAACTTCCATTCCGCTTTTTATATTCTCTTTCCCACCTCTTTTTGACCTCCATTTTAATTATTTATTTTGGCTCGCTTACTGTTTCACTCTCGCGATTTCTTTTTTTGTTTTCGTGTTTTCCTTCGCTCTCTACATTTCCTATATTTTTTTGTTTTTGTAAATAAATTAAGTCTGGCGCACAGAGCGAAAACGACAAAACTGTTTACAACAATGCCTTCTACTCAACACCTGAAGTGACACTCCAAGTGAGAACAAAAATGAAATGCTTGATAAGAAAACAGAACTATACCAAAATAGACAACGACTGCTTATTTATACCTCAAAGTAGTATTTTAGTTTCAGTCATAAAAATGTTGATACATGTATGAAAGCAGATGATCCTGTGAAACTACTTGATCTTCTATTGGAGTGGTTAGGCTTTGAGACACTACAAACAAAATATTAATCTGCAGCAGTTACTGACGAAATTCCTAGAGACCCATCATCATTGAGTGTCGTCTCCGCATCGAAGGTTGGCTACCATGGCACTCTGTTTCTTGCTTTGATGGTGCAGATTGTCATAGGTTGACTTGTCCATCTTTTGATATTACTCGTCCATGTTAATCTTGGTCTGCCCCTGCCTCTTTTACCTTGTATTTTTCCTTTCAATATTACTTTGTGTTGTGTTGTGGTTTGCAGTAAAACTGTGATATTTGCTCCTTTCGGTCCAAAACATCCGACTTCAGCGTATTATTTTTAAGTACTAGGTTGTCTTCCCTCTTCAATCACCACTACATGTGAAATGTAGTTTCACAGGATCATCTGCTTTCATACATGTGTAAACATTTTTATGACTGAAACTAAATTACTACTTTGAGGTATAAGCAAGCAGTCGTTGTCTCTTCTGGTATAGTTCTGTTTTCTTATCAAGCATTTAATTTTTGATTAGACAGGTTAGTCCGTTACTGGAGGCACCACGAACAGGTGGAGTAGGGTCTGGATGGTTCTAGTTCACCGATCCTGTAACCAGCCATCAGATGTGGGTCGCTGACAACTTCTATGCTGCAGGCAGGGCTGGTGTCTGCCTCCAACCACAAATATTGTAACAATGTAAGTTAGAGTGTATCTTTTGATCATTTTTTGTGTACTATAGCTGAATTATACTCTAAGCACATTTCAGAACTGAGAAAATTTACCATCACTACCGGGGGAGCAGAAGCGCCTGCGATCTGCGGTCACAATAGCAGGGTGGACGCACCATCAGCTGACCAAGACCTAGTAGTTCTACCTCCTCGTGGTCTCCTCCGGTAACAGTCTGCGTCAAAACAGGCTGGCTAACAGAAGCTAGGATCGCCGTGTTCCCTGAAGTGGTCGCTGTTACTGATATAGGAGAACCAGTATTGCAGTGTATCTCTGGGCTGGACTAGTAGTTTCCCAGCATAGCCTGGGATAGACGAACTTCAGCTTCTCCAGTAATAGCCGGGAATGTCAAGAAAGCCATTACGACCCGCCACATCAAATGAGTCAAAGGGCATCTTGTCCACTCGTGGCATTCCGTCAACAACAACAACAACAGCAACAACGGCAGCAACAACAACAACCAACACTACCAAGATATCATCAACAAACAGCTGCGAAACAGAATCATAAATGAAAATATAAAGTAAAAATGTAGATGACGTAAGAGCTAGATTATATTAGTAAACAACTGACCAGATGATGGACAGGTAATCCATCAGCACCAGACAGCATACCCAATATTATGGACATTTCATCAATTGAGGAAAAAAATAAAATAACAAACAATTTAATGAACAATTAACGAAATAATAATATAAAGGTTTTATTGTCTGGCTGCACTTAATTGTAAATGTTTTCAAGTTTAATAGATTTAACGTAAAAAGTGACAACGAAAGACAGCTTTGAACGGCAGATTGCTATACTGGTATGACGTCATTTCGTTTGACAAGATAAGTACAACTTCATCCTCTTCTTCTGCGTCCATCCTTCCTCAGTTGTTTTTGAGCTATGAAGTGAGTAAAAAAAAAAAAGTAAAGAGCCCCCGTCACGCCAAGTGGCGTATAGGAAATACGGTGTTAGTGACCATAAATTTTACAGACCTTCGGCACATGATTTTTTGGGTAATGTGGTGTGTATTACGCCCGTGCCGCTTTACTATCCCAGAAAAAAATCAGGTACCCATTTAAGGTGAACCCGGAAGCCGTCGGTTGGGATCGAACCATACCTCTTGTCCTTTATAGTCCAGTTCACTAACCACTGAGCTAGAGCGGCTCGAGCTATGAAGTGCAACACAGTTAAGGGGCTTTTACTCCTGGGAGCCTCGGTAGCCTAGTTGGGAAAACCACCGACTGGGCTGTCGACGTTCGGACAACCCGTGTTCGATTCTCGCTGGAAGCAGTGTTGAGTTCTGTTTGTGATTGGAAAAAAAAAAAAAAAAAAACACCCCCACTGTCGGCCCAGCCGCTGGCAGAAATAGGTACCAGAGTAGTAGTACTTTGGGATGGTGAGGAATGCCGCCTCGCATCGTCAGTTTCGATGCTCGGAGCGACACTATCAAGAAGTCTCCCAACACTTCTTAATAGGCTGCCGAGCACATATGAGCGAAAACTCGTGTGCTAAGACGCCGATTCAAATCTCGTACTTTACATTTACTCTTTGAATAGCTTCTTCTGCTCAATCTAGCATTCTATTTATTAAATTTAAAAAAAAATAATAAAACAACGTGCTTTCGATCTGGTGTTTTCGAAGGTTTGTTGACAGATGTGTGTATATTGATTAACCCTTCCGCCCTCTCTTATGACCAAGCCATTACTTTCTTGTTTACTGATATATTCTACTTATGGAGTGATCGCTTCCTGCCTTCTTAGTTTTTCACTTCTAACTTTGCTTCTCACTTCTTTCTCTTCTGCGATCATGGCTTATTCAGACTAGTATTCCGGACTCTCTTATGAAGGCAGCTGTCTGTTTAAGTGATTCGGTTGCCTCGTTTAGTTTCTCTTCCAGGGAGGTGGGTGTGGACCACATTGTCCTTCCCAGGTCTGTGTACTGGGGGCAATCCTGTAGAACATGTTTTGTTGTCATGTTATCCAGTGTACAGTGGCATTGGCTAGTAGTTCTTATTTTGAGTTTGGTGAACATGTGGTTTCTTATTCTGTTGTGGCCAGTGCGTAGGCGAAGTATGATGACTTGATCCCTCCCTGACAGTTGGAGATATCCATCCCTCTCGTTATACTTTCGGTGTTCTTGTTTCCATTTTTCTTGATACTGGTCTTTGATGATGAATTTGGCTTCACCGTAGCTGACCAGATGGTTCTCTTGTGGTAATCTTCCTCCCTCTTTAGCTAATTTGTCTGCGTGTTCGTTTCCGTGTATTTTACAGTGTGATGGTATCCACTTGATGACCACTCTCTGGAAGTTATTGCGCAGTTGGTCTAGGGTTGTTCTCAAGTCATCTAGCTCATTGTTCCTGGGGGTTTATTGAGCGGATTGACAGTTCATCAGACAGTATCACCAATTTCTTGTGCATGTTATTTTTGTGTTGGATAGCCAGTTTTACAGCGTCTTTGAGGACTTTAGTTTCTGCTTTATACTTGTTTGAGAATTTCCCAGTAGCTATTGACTTGATGATCTCTTCCTGGTTATTCAGCCTCAAGAACACACCTTCTCCGCCGTTTCTGGCGGCGTTTGTAGCAGAGCCATCTGTGTATATGTGTGATTAGGAGTCCTGTGGGTAGTTGTCGTTTGTGTGTTTTTCTGCTATGTGTTTTCTCTCTGTGTCTGTTTGGGTGCCTTTTTTCATGATTCTTATTATGTCTTCCTTAAGTTCTGGTATTTTGTGTTTCCCATGAGGAGTCATATCAGATGGGCTTATGGGTTTCGGCATTGTTTGGGACAGTACTGGGTTACTAGTTGCCAGTTTTTTTTTTAGAGATTACAGCCTCTTTAGTTGCTCCTCTTTAGTCTTACTTTTCCGAAACCGTTATTCTTTAGTGCATGGGGTGGGAACCTTTTATATTTCTCCTCTTGTTGCATTACTTTAGTTTTCCGTCTGTCTTCTAAGGGTTGTAAACCGTTTTACTGTTTCTAGAGTCTCGATATGTGTAGATTTCATAGCACCAGTGATGATACGATGTGATACCCTTTTTGCCCTGGCAGCCGTGTCCACAGAGGTCCCTCGCCGCACAGTCAGATAACTCCAACTTCGGAGGTACTCCTATTTTTTTTTTTAGGTCTATGAGTATGGCGCAGAAGACGAGGAGGACAAATACTACGGAAGCCATCTGAGAGTATTACACGACATGCCCTATTTTGAAACCCCCAGGGGAGAGACAAAGAGGAAAACTAAAATATTCTTGGAGAAGACAGGTGGAAGCAGAGATGAAGATGATGGGGAAGGCATGGAACGATTTTAAAAGAATAGGAGGCGAAGGAGGCCTCACAGCAGCAGAGCTGGAAGTTGTCAGCGACCCACAAGCTGATGGCTTGCGCCAGGATCGGTGAACCAGAACCATCCAAGCACTGCTCTACCTCTCTGTGGTGCCTATAGTAACAGACTAACCTGTCTAGTCTGGCCAAGCGAGTAGGGATCGAAGAGGGAAGACAGCCCGGTTCTAAAAATATCGTGCTGAAATCGGATGTGTTGGACCGAAAGGCGCAAATATCACAGTTGTACTGCAAACCACAACACAACTCAGACACGCCCACTTAATGTCCTTTTAAGGGCGGATGACGAAGAAGTGTTCTCCTTTAGTCATCGAGCGGACTCAAGCAAGCAAGTAAAAGAATAGCAACAAAAAAAACTGAACGGCGTGAAAAGTGTTGAAGACCTATGCTTCACAGTGAAAGTATGAAAAAGAAGATTATCATTCATATTATAAATCATAACGAATTATTTCTTTATTACTATCAATATTATTTATTATTGTATATTTTTATATAACCCTTTAAATTTATTGAGTTAGAAGAATGAAAAGCTTATCAGTAAGTGCGTGTGTACTTGATGTTATGAGAGTGCGGGTGGAAAGGTGGGTAGGAGCGTGTGTGTTTTTTTTCCCCCCATTTCAAGAAGAAAAATTAAAGCAACACAATAGAGGACCATTCACCACGCGCCCAGGCTAGGAAAGGGACCATCTGCCGCGAGAATGTTAACACCGGGTCCAATTTTGCTTCACTGGAGACTTAACCTCATGCTGCGGGGGTTTGTAGGTCGGGGTATTTTTCTGGGGTAGTGAAGATAGAGAGTGCTAAGACCCCAACAATCATGTCCCTGCGCGGATGTGGAAGACTATAGCTCGTTTCAAATCACGTGCCCAACTTCAAAACGCTATTATTCAGTAACCGTTTGTTAAAAACTGTTGAAATTTTCCAAATGTTATTAGAATGCAAAAGACCCTTTAAATGTATATTTAACAAATATCTTGCAGCTGCAGTTTCTTAAAGCGGCGAATTTCTTTGATGTTTGTCAAAATTGTAAATTGTGAACCCCTAAATAATAGAAATTACCGTAGTTGCTGGTCTATGATTAATTTTCACTAGGTAAAGGCGTGGCCGTAATGGGGAAATAATCTAATAAGACAAAACACCAGGAGAATTATTGTCTTCTCAGTTCGAGGACGGACGATAATATCAAGGTATACCTGTATGTCCAATTTTCATAGTTGTGTGGTCCTGATAAGGACCGTTTGTTGAACTAATTTAAGGTAATATATAGGGGCCAACATTGTGGGGTCTATATACTTTCATTCTGAATCAGACGAGTCTAAAAGATTAATAACTGTTTGGGGTTGAACATTCCACAAACCATCATTTTTCCAATATTCCTCTTCCTGTTTTAAGACGTGGTCTTCACATTTAGCCCAATAATCTTTGTCTATATTTAATAAAGCGAGATTAGCAAGAGTCTTTACATCGCATATTTTGAATGTTGTATTTTCATCTGCCACTTGTCCTTTTAATTTTGCCCAGATTAGTTCTATTGGATTTAAATGAGCATGGTAAGGTGGCAGCCTCAAACTTATATAACCGTGCTCTTGGATAATCTTATCTATTTGAAAAATCCTTGTTCTTTGTTTTTGCTTTACTAGAGATAGTAATTCAGGTTTTAAGTACATGTTATTAAATTGTATGTGCTCCTTTGTGAGCCATATCTTAATAGCATCTTTTGTACTGCATGACGTCGGGACTTTATCTTCAAATGCAACAATGTTGTGGTACGCTGCATTGTCCATTATTAGGCAAGATGGTCGATCTAGTGATGGGAGAACAGAATTTTCAATCCAATGTCTAAATATGTGACCATTCATCTCAGAGTGATAATCCCGATTGTCTATGGATTTTGAAAGAAAAATGAGCTCTGCATTCTGTATTAGTCCATGTTGTCGACTACCTGCATGAGCAATTATCAAGCGCTGTCCTTTTCTGCTAGGTATTAATCTCTTAATCTTTCCATCTGATGACTGCCATTCCCTTTGGTTAGTGTGGTGAGCATTGATCTATGTTTCATCCAAGTACACAATATCATAACCTTGCTTGCGCACCTCTTTTACTTCACGTAAGTATAGGGTGTCTCTTTAATGACTGTGCATTTTTTGTTGTTGAAATAATTACGCACCTAAATTTTATCTATGTGTGACGTAATAGTTCAAGCACCATTTACGTGTTCATTTAAACATCACTGCTACATGATAGATCTGGCTTACAATGGTGTTAACGATTGAAGAAAGAGTATTTATAGTGGAGCATGTGTTCCGTAACGGCGGCAAGTATTCGAATGGGGTTGTTGAACAATTTGTGAATAGATTTCCTGATACACCAGTGCCTCATCGAAATACTGTGAGTAATTTAATAATCAAATTTCAAAACACCGGTAGTGTACATGATGTTAGCCGTCCTGGTAGACCATCTGTTCTTGAAGTAACATCTCTCAACATCCAGGACAGTATTCTAATGAGTCCTGGCAAATCAATAAGAAAGCTGGCTCAACAAGTACACAAATCAAGCAGTACTGTTCATAGAGTTCTGAAAAAAAAAATTAAAGTTACATCCGTACAAATTTTCCGTCGTTCCTCAATTAAAAGAATTAGATCATCAATCCAGAATTAATTATTGTTTGTGGTTTGAGAATTTTCTAGCCCAAGAAGGTGAGGAAATCCTTGATTTCACTTTTTTCACTGATGAGGCCTGGTTTCATTTATCCGGTTATGTAAACAGCCAGAACAATCGGCTGTGGAGCAGTAAAAACCCCCATGAATTTCATCAAGTGCCGCTTTACGATCAAAAAGTCGGAGTGTGGTGCGCTATAAGTCGTATGCGGATAATAGGACCTATATTTTTTAAAGAAACAATAAATGCAGAACGTTACCGTACTTTAATTCTGGAACCGTTCATAGCACACCTTACAGAACGGGAAATTATGGAATCCTGGTTTCAGCAGGATGGGGCAACAGCACTCACAGCCACAACAACACTCAATTATTTAGAAAGCATATTTGCAAATCGCATTATTTCACGTGGAATCTGGCCTGCTCGTTCACCAGATCTAACACCCCCCGATTATTATCTGTGGGGGGCATTGAAGGGGAAAGTTTATGGAAATAATCCGCAGACAATTAATGACCTAAAGACTGAAATAGTAGACAAGATTAAACAAATAGCACCAGACATTATTCTGAAGGTTTTCGCAAATATGGAAAGACGAATCACGACATGTCTTGAGGCCCGTGGTGGACATTTTCAACATATGCTTTAGGCACAACTTTATTGTGTTAATACCAACATTACCCATTATAAGCTCGCCGATAGCAGTCAAGTATATTTGAATAATACCATTTATTTTACAATTTGAGTACACAATATCATAACCTTGCTTGCGCACCTCTTTTACTTCACGTAAGTACTTGCTTCTCATGACTACTATATGTGGCTTCTCACAGATGATGTTTCGTCCATTGGAATACTTTCTGAATGTAAAGCGTGCAGCTCTCACATTCCTCCATAATGTAGACTTTGATATTTCAATACTGTTGTTCTTTTTCAGCGATACTTTTAATTTTCTTATTGTAACAGTTTCATTCATACCCACCATTTTGCGAATTTCACTTCTAATAAGTTCACTGTCGAAATTATCCAACATTTTTGCTCTTCCTTGTGATTTTGTATATTTTGAACATTGACGGTCACGTGGTTGAATCCAGCGATTAAATGACCGTTTAGATAAATCCAAAATGTGTCTTGTCCTATTTTCAGGGTTTTCTAAAGAATGAAATAATCTTCCACGTTTAGCCTCTTTGCAAAAATAGTCATACATTTTTATTGCGATGTTTTGTAAACTGCAGAATTTCATTTTAAGACTCATGATAAATGTTATCGTTCCACGTCTACACCTATGAATGAACGGAAATGGAACACACAATTTCTCGTGTTTTTTACAAGTGTCTAATTGTGTCAAAAAACCACGGTAAAAGCGTGTAAACACGTCAATTTTACCGTGTATAGATTTTTACTCGCTATTTTTAACTTAAAATACTGTAAACATTAAGTTTTGACTACATCAATGGGTCGTTATAAATTTATATAAATCAAATAAGCAACAATAATAACCAAATGTTTTTTAAAATGAAATTAATTCCCTGTTGGGTTCTAATCATTATAACTTTACATGCAAATTTTGAACAACTTTCAACAAGCGGTTAAAAAGCTATCGATTTTAAAATTTGGACACGAGTTATGAAACAAGCTGTAAGATGGCTGGGGCATGTCCGGCGAATGGAAGAAAAGCGCGTCCCATGCAAATACTATATGACGAACTAACACACGGAAAAATAGAAATCGGCAGACCTAAACTACGATATAGAGATATATGTAAATCATCTCTGAATGACTTCTCCATCTGTGAATATTACAGGGAACATCTGGCAAGTGATCGCACATCATAGAGAGCATGTATAAGGAACGGTATAACTTCATTTGAGACAGTGCTAAGGCAAAACTTAGAAGAGAAAAGACTCATGAAAAAGGATGGAAAACCCTGTGGACCAGTCTTTCTCTTTTACCTTTTAGCTCCTGGTGGAGCATAGGTCTTCAACAAACACTTTCCAAGTCGTTCTGTTTTTTGCCATTCTTTTAAGATCATTCCATGTCTTCCCCATCATCTTCATCTCTGCTTCTATCTGTCTTCTCCAAGAATTCCTTGGTCTTCCTCTTTGTCTTTTCCCCTGGGGATTCCAAAAAAGGGCCTGTTGTGTAATACTCTCAGTTGGCTTCCGTAGTGTGTGTCCTATCCATCGCCATCGTCTTCGCTGTATCTCTTTATCCACTGGTATTTGACCGGTACATTTCCATAATTCCACGTTAGTGACTTTGTCCTGCCATTTCCATCCCTTTATTCTGCGCAAGCATCCATTAATGAAAGTCTGTACTTTCATGATTGTCAATTTTGTCATTCTCCATGTTTCACAGCCATATAATAGGACCGACTTAACATTTGAGTTGAAAATTTTTATTTTTGTATTTAGCCTAATTTCTTTGGATTTCCATATGTTTCCCAGTGCAATGAAAGCTCCTCTTGCTTTTGATATCCTTATTTTGGTATCATTTTCTGTTCCTCCCTCTTTATCTATATTACTGCCCAGATATATATAAGATTGTACGTCTAGTAGAGGTATTTCTCCTAGTTTTATATGGTTATTGCCAACTGCATTAATTCTCATATTATTGGTCTTATCTCTATTAATCTTAAGTCCTAGCTGTTGTGATCTCTCATCTAATATACTCATTTTATCCTGCATCTGTTGATGGCTGTGTGATAGGAGAGCTATGTCATCAGCAAAGTCTAAATCATCAAGTTGTTTGGTCAGTGACCACTGGATCCCATTTCTGTTGTTTTGAGTTATTTTCATAATCCAATCTATGGCCAGTAGAAAGAGAAATGGAGACAGGAGGCATCCTTGCCTTACTCCTGTTCTTATTTCAAATGCTTCTGTAAGCTGTCCTTCATGCACCACACTACATTTTGTTCCTTCATACATTGTTTTTATCAGGTTAATAAACTTTATGGGGATTCCGTAATGACTCAGCAACTTCCAAAGCATTCTTCTGTCTAAACTATCAAATGCCTTTTCGTAATCTATGAATCCAATATATAGTGGGGATTTTAGTTCTAAACTTTGTTCAACTATTATACGTAGGGTAGTTATTTGATCAGCACATGATCTGTTCTTCCTAAAACCTGCTTGTTCATCTCTCAAGTGTTTCTCTATAGCCTCTTTTAGTCTCTCCAGAATGATTCTGCCTAATATTTTTCCTGGCACTGATAGTAGCATAATTCCCCTATAATTTGTGCACTCCTGTAAACTTCCTTTCTTTGGTAGTTTGATCATATAACCTTCTCTCCAGTCTTTAGGTATTTCTTCCCTCTCCCAAATTTTATCCAATAGATCCTGTAACATCTTGGTAGAGGTGTTAATATCTGCTTTGATGGCTTCCGAAGGAATTTCATCTGGTCCTGTGGCTTTACCATCTTTTAATAATTTGATGGCTTTCATTATTTCTTCTTTGCTTGGTTTTCCGCAGTTAACGTGTAACTCTTCTTCTGCTGGTAGTATATCTGGAGGATTATTTGAGCCGGGTCTGTTCAAAAGTTCTTCAAAGTGTTCTTTCCATCTCTCCATTTGTTCCCTTATATTACTAAGCAGATTTCCTTTCTTGTCTTTGATAAAGGCGTTGATCTTTTTGTATTTTCCACCTAATTTCTTTGTGCTGTTGTACAGTTCTTTCATATTCCCTTTATTTGCTGCTTCTTCTGCCTCTTTAGCTAGTTCATCTATATATTTCCTCTTATCCCTTTTAATGCATCTTCTCACTTCTTTGTTCACCTCTGTGTAAGCTTCCTGTGTCTTGGCTTTATTACTTCTTGTTTTGCTTTTATTTATGTCTGCTTTCTTGTTCTTTCTTTCTTTAATTTTATCCAGGGTCTCTGCTGTCATCCATGCCTTATTCTGGCGTTCTCTTTTCCCCAGTGTTTCTTCGCATGTCTCTTTCCATATATTTTTTACCTGTTTCCAATGATCTTCTATATTTATTGTATTTTCTAGTTGTTGGAGGACTTGGTATTTGTTTGATATTGTGACTGCGAATTTATCTTTAATTCCTTGTTCTTTAAGAAACCCTACATTGAAATACTTTCTACCCTTATTCGTTGTATTATACCTTTTTAATTTAATTTTAAGTTTGGCTAACAGAAGATGATGATCAGAAGCTATATCTGCCCCTCTATATACTTTTACATCCTGTAAGGATGACTTAAACTTATTATTAATACATATGTGATCAATTTGATTTTCCGTTCTATGATCTGGTGACACCCATGTAGCTTTGTGTATTCTTTTATGTTGGAATATTGTTCCTCCTAGGCTCATTTGATTAAGGGCGCAGAAATTCACAAATATCTCTCCATTCTCGTTTATATCTCCAAGTCCATGTTTTTCCATAATCTCTTCGAAGCCTCTGTTGTCTGATCCTACCTTAGCATTTAGGTCTCCCATCAAGATTATAATATCCTTGGCTCGTCTTGCATCCATCTGCCATTGTAGCTGTTTATAAAAATCATCTTTAACTGAGTCATCTTTATCTGAATCATCTTTAACTGAGTCATCTGAGGCCAAGGGAGGGTACCCCGAAGTAAAATAACCCCACTTCCTTGTGGATTAGACTTTTTAGTTAAAGGCTAGCGGAGCCAACCGTAAACATGAATAAGTTATCACTATTCGCCCCAGAAAGGGGCACAATCGACTCCTAGTCACATGTATACAGAATTCAAGATCGGCACCTCAACTACTTGTACATGTGGACAGGCGTCCCAGACTGCTGAACACATACTTTAAGACTGCACTGAATATAGTAGACTGAGGAAAATCCATTGGCCCATATATACAATAATACAGTCAAAACTATATGGACCACTGCAAGAATGACAAAAGACAGTAAAATGTATACAGGAAACGACATTGCAGATATAGACATTACTTTAGACGAACGAAAGATAGATAGATAGATAGATAGATAGATAGATAGATAGATAGATAGATAGATAGATAGATAGATAGATAGATAGATAGATAGAAAGATAGATAGATAGATAGATAGATAGATAGATAGATAGATAGATAGATAGATAGATAGATAGATAGATAGATAGATAGATAGATAGATAGATAGATAGATAGATAGATAGATAGATAGATAGATAGATAGATAGATAGATAGATAGATAGATAGATAGATAGATAGATAGATAGATAGATAGATAGATAGATAGATAGATAGATAGATAGATAGATAGATAGATAGATAGATAGATAGATAGATAGATAGATAGATAGATAGATAGATAGATAGATAGATAGATAGATAGATAGATAGATAGATAGATAGATAGATAGATAGATAGATAGATAGATAGATAGATAGATAGATAGATAGATAGATAGATAGATAGATAGATAGATAGATAGATAGATAGATAGAACCGTAAACAAACCGACGGAAGGCAACAGAAAACCACCGTCGTAATTTTTTTGTGTTATCCTGAATCGCAAAGGAAATATACACCATTTTAATTTTTCTTTTACCTTTTTTAAAACAACTACGTATAATTTTTTAAGTATTCCTCAACAGTTTATCAATTAAATGAACAATGTTCCACTCACTTTGATTGTTTAACCAGGCAACTATACATTTTTTCTGATCATTCTTCTCACTAATTTCTTATACAACTATACACTTTTCCTGATTATCCCCCTCACTAATTTATTTTAATGACTGTGTCTTGTCCTATTTTCAGGGTTTTCTAAAGAATGAAATAATCTTCCACGTTTAGCCTCTTTGCAAAAATAGTCATACATTTTTATTGCGATGTTTTGTAAACTGCAGAATTTCATTTTAAGACTCATGATAAATGTTATCGTTCCACGTCTACACCTATGAATGAACGGAAATGGAACACACAATTTCTCGTGTTTTTTACAAGTGTCTAATTGTGTCAAAAAACCACGGTAAAAGCGTGTAAACACGTCAATTTTACCGTGTATAGATTTTTACTCGCTATTTTTAACTTAAAATACTGTAAACATTAAGTTTTGACTACATCAATGGGTCGTTATAAATTTATATAAATCAAATAAGCAACAATAATAACCAAATGTTTTTTAAAATGAAATTAATTCCCTGTTGGGTTCTAATCATTATAACTTTACATGCAAATTTTGAACAACTTTCAACAAACGGTTAAAAAGCTATCGATTTTAAAATTTGGACACGAGTTATGAAACAAGCTGTAAGATGGCTGGGGCATGTCCGGCGAATGGAAGAAAAGCGCGTCCCCATGCAAATACTATATGACGAACTAACACACGGAAAAATAGAAATCGGCAGACCTAAACTACGATATAGAGATATCTGTAAATCATCTCTGAATGACTTCTCCATCTGTGAATATTACAGGGAACATCTGGCAAGTGATCGCACATCATGGAGAGCATGTATAAGGAACGGTATAACTTCATTTGAGACAGTGCTAAGGCAAAACTTAGAAGAGAAAAGACTCATGAAAAAGGATGGAAAACCCTGTGGACCAGTGGGCCTGACTTATTCAAACTGTGACCGCGTGTGTCAAACATTGGTAGAATTAGCCACGAGAGAAGCTGTTCGACAAAAACAAAACCTAAAAAAAATACACAATAGCCTCCTCTGCTAGACCGTCTGACATTACGAAAAGGCCCATGCACAATGATAGAGAGAGGAGAGCAGAGCATAGAGAGAGGGGGGGGGGGTGTCAAGAGAGACACGGAAGTAGAGGAAATGATTGACAGACAGATGTTTAAATGTGTGTGGGCCCTCGACGGAGCCTCGTTGGTTAAGTGGTTACTGTGCTTGTTTCCTGGGTCCGGGTTCGATTCTCAGAAGTGGCGGATTTTTTTTCGGACTGATAAGGGTTCGGGGTTCACTCAGCCTCTAAAAATTGGCACCAGAGATTCTTCTGGAAAGGAAAGTCGACCTGGCGTGATACCGACCATCATTACCCAACAATGTGTCGTGGTAATGGAGAAAATGGTCGATAACGCCATATATACGCCTAGCAATGCGTGGAGGTAAAATGGAAGGGTCCATATCGCCCAGTAACTTCACGTCTGGAAAAGGCCAATGATTATTTTAGAGAACTACTTGCATCTAATGTCAGCGAACCACAGCTTAGCAAGATCCTACTCTACCTCTTAGTGTACCTGAAAGAAGCCTAACTTGTCTAAGTGCTTGTTTGCGTTTCCCAGATGTCTAAAGGAATACACCTCTTCGCTATCCGCCCTTTAAGGGCGTTAAGTGGCGTGTATGCGTTGCATTGTGGTCTGACTAAGTAAAAAAAGAAAGGGGTAGAGAAGGAAGGCAGCCCGTTCCCAAAAGTACCACGTTCAAGTCGGATGTGTTTGATCGAAAGACAAATACACCGCAACTTGATGTAAACCAACACTACATCTACGCCATATTAACGACCTTTTAAGAACATTCGATGAAAAGTAAGAAAGAAATATGCATGTATGGATGCAAGCCATATGTATGTATGTGTATTTGTGTGCGCGCGTGTGCTGGGACATTTTTGACCTACGCTTTTCGACTTTTAACTGCTAAGTGTTCATTAATGTGGACGAATGCACACAAGACCTTCTGTTTTTCACCTTCATCGGAATGGGCTAAACACCGAGTTTTACTGCACAGAGATTCTCATCTTCATTAAGTACCTGGCCTGCTGGCGTAGGTGATCATGTCTCTCCACAACTTTCGATCTCGGCAGTTATTTATCATTTCTGTTGTTGACCTTCTGCCAAGCCATTCTCTTAAGCTGTCTGGTATTTTTTTTTTCTTTGCTTCCCTCTATCTCTTCGTCCCTCAATTTCCCAGTTGTTACAATATATTCCAGTTATTCTCTTCTTATTACATGGCCAAAAAATGATGATTGTTTCTTCCTAATTTTGGAAATTAGCTACACACACTATAGGAAGGTACAACTACGAAGGAACAATGGATTTGAGAGGAGAAATATTCCCGCCAGTCTCTTGTGACATTCGAATCCGGACCTCCACTAGACCACCTAGGTAGAACATGCATGTATGCACACGCACGCGCTGTGGAGTGAAATTCGGTATTTAACCCTCTCCGGTGAAAGTGGAAAAAACAGAAGGTCCCGTGAGCATTTGTGCACATTAAAGAACCCTTAGCAGTTTAAAAAGTCCGAAAGCTTGGACAAAAACGCTCCTGCTTTGCAAAAACTATTGAGCAATTCCCAAGCCGAAGATGGAGCATGTGTGTGTGCGATTTTTTTAAAAATTCTGAAATAATCCGAGGCTAGCATGATAACCTGATATGAAGTTACAACATCGACTGTTTCTTATTCACCCCCAAAGTTTGCAGTACCAATAGTTTAAAGAAATGAGGAACGATTTACTCCATGATAAAAGAATTGCTTTCAGGGAACAGGCAGCCATAAGAGTATATAAAAATGTCACGCCGAGTGGCAAACCAGTTTAGAATGCCGCCACCACGAAGAGGACTGCGGGACCCACGACAGCTCAGGTGTTAGTGAACTGGACTACAAAGGACAAGAGGTAGAGTTCGATTCAAACCGACGGGATCCGGGTTCACCCATCCTTAAATGGGTACCGGATTTTGTTTCTGGGAAAGTAAAGCGGCACGGGCGTAATACCGACCATATTACCCCAAAAATCATGTGCTGAAGGTCTGTAAAATGTATGGTCACTAACACTATATTCCCTATACGCCACTTGGCGTGACGGGGGTAATTTACTTTACTTTTACTTACGAAGAGGACACCAGTGTACCTGATTAAAGCTAAAACAACCGTGTACCGACCTGGTATGGACTGTAGATTCGAGCAAAGTGTTGAACAGAATAAGTTGAGTTATTATATGCCGAATATAATCTGAGCTTTAAAGTTAAATACAGCAGGAAGTTGGTGTCTGGGAGTAATAAACCAGGCGGGCCCATCCACCTCCTTTACAGTGCCCACAAAAAAAAAAAAAAGACTGAAACAATTGGTAGACGTGTGTCCCTTCTGACGATCAGTTTATCTCCTGCTGCGAAGCTCTGTATCAAGAGTTTTCTATGACTTACATATAAGAACGGACAAGGTGAGCTGTTATTGGTGAACGGGAATACGCTGACTAGGTTTAAGTTATGGACTTAAAATTTGTCTATTTACTTCACTCATTAACTGCAAGTAAGTCATACAAATCGATGTCGTTTGATCAATCATATATCATCATGTGCCATACCGGTTGGTGTAGGCGATCATGTCCTTCCACAATCTTCTATCTACAGTGCATCGTATCAGTTCAGTTGTTGACGGTTTTCCATGCCATGATACCAAGATATCCAGCATTTTTTCTATTTGTCGTCCGTGATATCTCTTTCCTTTCTATTCTGCCAGTTGTAACCAAGTATTACAACTTTCCTCTTCTCATGATGTCCCCAAAAAATGTTGATTGTTTCTTTCTGATGTTTTTTAGGTTTCCCTTTTTGTGTTGGCTTCTTTGAGAATTTCTTCATTGATGTTTTTAGCTGTCCAGAGAACTTTCAACATTCTTCTGAGAAATCCCATCTCCGTGGCCTCGAATCGTCTTTTCATTTGTTTGTCTACTGCCCACGATTCGCTTCCATTGGTCAGAATTGGTTCTATATAGCACCGATGAACTCACTTTTATTGACATAGATTTATTTAGATTAGATCAATCTTATACAGGTAACGAAATTGGCGCCGTCAGCATATTTTTAAAAAATTATTTCTTTTATTTCTGCACGGGGTACGCTGAGGCCAATAAATTAATCTACCATCTTATCTACAGCCGTGCCATATAAATAAATAAATCCTCAGACGAAAAGAAAATAGTTAAATAAAGATTGAAAATGAGATGTGTATGCAAATATACTATAATCTCAGGATATATTTTGCGTGAGGGTCACTATGATCCTAAAGATTTCATCCAGTTGACCTGCTTCATCATCATCATCAAGTACCGGGCCTACTGGCGTAGGTGATCATGTCTCTCCAACAACATTCGATCTCGGTAGCTATTTATCATTTCTGTTGTTGACCTTTTGCCGACCTGCTTCAATAGGTTGATAAAGATGCGCACAGATATAAAACATATAAAATATGAAATACTAAATGAAGCCGCGAGTAGAATAAATTGGTACCTGGTCTGGAAATCTTTCTCTTTTTAGCGTTCACCCGATGACTACTAGAGAATTGAATAAATATCTTCATCATCCGCCATTAAAACGACGTTAAGTGGGCGTAAACGCGTTGTGTTGTGGTTTGTCGCTAGGGTGTGATATTATTTGTATTTCGGCCCCTCACATCCAACTTCAGCACGATATTTCCGAGTACTGGGTTGCCTTCCCTACTTGATCTCTACTCGCATTGCCAGACTGGATAGTCTGTTTCCAGGAGCACCCCTGGAAGGTGGAGCTAGGTCTTGATCAGCTCTGTTGTTCACTGATCTTGACGCATGATGTCAGATATGGGTCGTTGACCGCACTCAGCTTAGTTGTTGGACGGGCGTGTTTCCTCCTGGCTTTTTAACTTTCAAAGAGAAAGATGGTAATGAAGACAGAGGCAGTGAATAATAAGCTGTGACATCCTGAAAGTGGGAGCCGCGATAGCTCAGTGGTTAGTGAACTGGACTACAAAGGACAAGAGGTAGGGTTCGATCCAGACCGATGACTTTCGGGTTCACCCAGCCTTAAATGGGTACCGGATTTTTTCTGGGAAAGTAAACCGACCACATTACCCCAAAAATGGGTGTCCGGTTAGCGCAATCGATAGGCGGTTGGCTTACCACGGCAACAGCCGGGGTTCGTACCTTGGCGAGGACACCTGGGTTTTACTAATTCCCTAAAAATTAGTACCTCTGAAGTCGGAGTAAATCTGCCAGCATGGCGAGGGGCATCCTGTGATGGGATAAAACAGACTTTACACGCAAAATTCAGTCCCACAAAATTGAGTGGGTGGGACTTCGTCAGAGGTCAAAAGCTGACGAAAGCCAACGAACGAACCCCAAAAATCATGTGCTGAAGGTCTGTAAAATTTATGGTCACTAACACCATATTCCCTATACGCCACTTGGCGTGACGGGGGCTCTTTTTAATCTTTTACTTACTGTCCTGAAAGTCTGCGCAAGAGACGTGCAGGTCCCTACTACACTCCTTAGTTGTAGTTATGTTGTGAAATACATGTGCCTTTTAATTTACATATAGCAAACATACTGAAATCGGTGTATTCAACACTTCCTCGTGCATAGGTAGATTACGAAGTAGGTAACTAACCCTTACTAGCGAGTTCACGCGGATTTCAGTCAAATCTATCATCCGGAAGAAATCAGGCGGCAATGGTTGCAAAGACCATCGTTCTATTAGTCTAATGTGCCATATAACCAAAATATTATTAAGAATCATCATGAGACGTGTAAGGAACAAAATGAAATCAGAAATAAGCGAGGAATAATGTGGATTTGTTGAAGGCAAGGGGAAGGGGGGGGGGGCAATAATGCAACATAAATCATGAGAACATTGATAGAAAGAGCTATAGAAGTAAAGAAAGATCTATATATGTGCTTTATAGACTACACAAAACCATTTGACAAAAATAAAGCATGTGGATATAATCGATATACTGGAGAAATTAAACATTGATGGCAAGGATCTGAGAATCATAAAAAAAAAAAACATGTATTGGCAACAAACAGAAGCCGTAAGAATTAACAGTCAAACAGGTAAGTGAAGTAAAGTACCCCCTCACGCCAAGTGGCGTATAAGGAAAATGGAATATGGTGTTAGTGACCATACATTTTACAGACCTTCGGCACATGATTTTTGGAGTAATGTGGTCGGTATTACGCCCGTGCCGCTTTACTTTCCCAGAAAAATATCCGGACCCTGTCGGTTGGGATTGAACCCTACTGCTTGTCGTTTGTAGTCCAGTTCACTAGCCACTGAGCTATCGCGGCTCCCAGTCAAACAGGACAGTTCTAATATATAAAACAGGAAGTTAAACAAGGTTGTGTTCTGTCGCCGGATTTGTTTTCATTTTACAGCGAAAATATTATAAGATCAATAGTAGACGAAAAAAGGAATTGAAGTCAACGGTCACAACATAAACAATTAACGATATGCGGATGACACAGTCTTAATAGCAGCGACAGAGAATGAACTATAAGAAATGATAGACATATTAGTAAAATAAAGTAAAAAGAAAGGTCTCAATGTGAATTGAAAGATTATATAAGTAATGACCATATCAAAGAAACAATCATCACCATCACTCAACATAAAAATAAACAGAACAAATCTGAAACAAGTGAAAAGCGTTAAATACTTGGACACAATAATAACATCAGATGGAAGATGGACCACATAAATAAAAAGCAGAATAGCGCAGGCCAAATAGCTTTCCAAAAAAAGTCTTAGACGAAATGTTTATGTCAATTGAAAAATAGAGTTCATCGGTGCTATATGAAACCAATTCTGACCTATGGAAGCAAATCATGGAGAGAAGAGAAACAAATGAAAAGATGATTAGAGGCTACAGAGATGAGATTTCTCAGAAGAATGTTGTTGAAAGTTCCCTGGACATCTAAAAAGACCAAATAGGAAATTCCCAAAGAGGTCACTGTTGACAGACTATCACTAGATACAGAAATTGGCACTCGTATTGGTAAAGCTGCTACCACCTTTGCCTGTCTTTCTAGGCGTGTCTGGCAAAACAGCAAACTGACAATTAAGACAAAAGCCGCAGTGCACAATGCCTGCATAATATCCTCCTGTATGGCAGCGAATCTTGGACAACCTATGTAAAGCAGGAGAGAAAGCTAAATGGATTCCATATGCGATGTCTACGCCGTATTCTTGGTATCACCTGGGAGGATAAAGTGACAAAAGTGGAGGTCCTGAGTTGCACAGGCCTCCCGAATATCTACACGCTGCTCAAACAACGTAGGTTACGCTGGCTTGGCCATGTACACCGTATGAAAGATGGCCGCATACTAAAAGATATACACTACGGACAACTGGCAGGTGGTAAAAGAAATAGGGGGCGCCCAAAACTTCCATTTGTGGATGTACATGAAGACTCTGAATATAAACCCTGCAGCCTGGGAAGACAAAGTTGCAGACCGCAGTCTCTGGAAACACACTCTAAACAAGAAGCAGACAGATTCATAGAGAAAAAGAATACACGGCGAAAGGAAAGAAAAGGAAAAATATTCTAGGGGCGCTGAGAAAAATCCATAGTCAACTATGACTGACGGAAGCTACTACTATTACAATCAGAGGACCACAAGCCCCAAATCAGGATGCCTTCCATAATATGAATAGATGTGAACAAGTTATCATTATACGCGTCAGAACAGGACACAATCGACTCCATAGTCACATGTATACAAAATTCAAGATCGGCACATCAACTACATGTACATGTGGACAGGCGCCCCAGACTGCTGAACACATACTTCAAGAATGCATTGAATATAGTAGACAGGTAAATCCGTTGTCTCATAGATACAACACTACAGACAAAAACTATATGGGCCACTGCAAGAATTACAAAAGACAGTAAAATTTATACAGGAATCGACATTGTAGTAGTAGACAATACTTCAGGCGCCAGTAGTGGGGCGTGATAAACACTCCAAGGTATGATGACAGCTTTACAAGGAAGGAACACAACACAATACTGACGTTTCGGCCTGTGGCCTCCCTCAGAATACAGGAACAACGACAACAAACGGTGTTCCTCCGAACGACTTAGTACGTTCAGGCTATATCCGGAAAGCTGTCACCCTACCTTGGAGTGTTTATCACACCCCACTACTGGATCCTTGCTACCAGCTTTACCGCAGCATTGCAATTATTTGCCTGTTCCTAATACTTCAGGTGAACGAAATATAGATAGATAATAATTATTATTATTACGTGAGCAAGGTTTCTTTCAATGACTTACTTACAAGTGATCTCGTTATTTGCTCTCCCTACCTAATCTGCGCAATGTCTGAGTACTAGAAACGAATATTCATTCCCCTTTTGTAACGGTCGGGAAATCCACAGCGGAATTTCCCTATCCAACAATCAATCTTTTACTGTAATGGTGGTCAAACTGGATTCTTCCAGGCCTGTCATTATTTCCTTGTCCAGCGGGCACATCTGCCCGGCAAACTGTCACCGACTTATCCCTACTTGTTGCAAGGTGTCTTGTTAATGTCCAGGCCAGACTTTCAATGTCTCAGTGGAGATTGGCCGGTCACATCGGATTTGTTTTCCCAGTAAATACCTGGATTTTCACGGAAAGAAGGTAGTACGCCATGTCCTTCTGGTAATTCCCCAATACAATGTAGACACTTTTCATAATTGTATTTATTTAAAATAAGAAAAGATAGTTCTTCGTTGTTATGTGGAGCCACTAGTCTGGGCATATGGATATAAATCCTGGACAATCGGACAATATACACGAAAATCATTTGAGGTTACAGAAATGGGGTTTGTGTAGAAAATATTGAGAACACATGGACAGCTAATAAGATCATTGACGACGATCTAAATGTGGCAAAAATGAAAGAGTCAATGTATTGCTAAGATAAGGAGAAAAGAATAATAATTTTTTTAAACTCATCTTTTTTAAAATATTTTTTTGCTTTATGGCTTTCACCCGATGGCTATTAAAGGAATGAATCGTCCTCGTTATCATCAGTCCTAAACAGGTTTTCATTGAACATACATGGATTGTGTTGTGATTATCACCTTCGTTGTCATGTTACCACCTTTCGACCCCATCATCCCGCCCTTTGGATGCTGGACTCAATAAGAAAGGAACGCTAGAACAATAAGAAAGATACCGACCACCGAAATGAAATGTATCAGAAGAATGACAGGAAACAGCTTAAGGGACAGAGTAAGAAACACTGACATGAGGAAGAAACTTGAAATTGAACCAGCCATAGAATACATAAAGAAACAACAGATACAATAGTTCGGTCACATAACAGGACAAATAGAACTAACAATGACTCAAAGAGCCATAAACAAACGCAACGAAAACTACAGATTAAGAGGAAGACCGAGAAAGAGATGGATAAAGGGAATACTAGAGTCACTAGGAGGGATATCACCAGAAGAGGCCAACAGAAGAGCAAAGAATCGCAGATTGTATCTCCCCTCGACGCCAACGGCATAGGAGGAAGGATAGAAGAAGAAGACCCCATACATCCGACTTCAGCACGTAATATTTTAGTACGGGCCTGCGTTCTCTGTTCTATCCCTGGGAAGTCGAGCAGGGTCTTGACCAGCTCACCGATTCTAACGTAAGCAGTCAATAGTGGGTCGCTGTAGCTCAGTTGCTGGATGCGCGCCTTGGCTTCACTTCATTTCATCATCATCAAGTACCAGGCCTGCTTACGTAGGTGATCATGTCTCTCCAAAACTTTCGATCTCGACAGTTATTTATCATTTCTGTTGTTGACCTTCTGCCAAGCCATTCTCTTAAGCTGTCTGGTATCTTTTCTCTTTGCTTCCCCCTGTTTCTTCGTCTCTCCTTTGTCCTGTTCTCACAATATATTCCAACCGTTCCCTTCTCATAGCATGTCCAAAAATGAAGATTGTTTCTTCCTAATATTGTAAATTAGCTCTCTTTTTGCTGTGGCCTGTTTCAGAATATTTTCATTACTCTACTTAAATGTCCATAGTACTCTCAACACTCTTCTGTAAAGCCACATTTCTACAGCCTCTAGTGATTTTCTTGACTGTTTACCTATTTGTCTCACTTCTGGGCGTATGAGAAGCGAATAGTTGGAATACATTGTGGCAACTGAAGAAATTGATGAAGCAGAGAGGAAATATACAAAAGGTAAAGGTAAAGTAAAGGTAAGTACGAGACTTGAACCGGCGTCTTAGCACGCGAGTTTCCACCCATATGTGCTCGGCCGCCTATCCAGAAAGGATATTTTCTATACGGAAATATACAAAATAACAATCAACGGTTTTGGGGCTGAATGGTCTAGAGGTATGTCGTCGGCCTATGAGCAGAAAGGTTCCGAGTTTTAATCCCATCTTAGGCAGTAAGAATTTTTCGCTCCGAGTCTCATGTTTCTTTGTGGCTTTACCCTCCACTGGTCCCTGGGTAGTAATCTAGCTATTTCAGACAACAGCGAAAATATAAGATCCCGTGTACATATGCGCACGTTAAAGAATCCTCAACAGTTGTATTTGGAAAAGAGCAGACCAAAGTGCTCCCCGCCGTGGCAAAAATTGATAGGGGAAAACTGTGTCTGAAACGTTTGTCGACTATAACATATAACATAACATAATAACACATAACATAATAACACATAACATAACATAACGTAATATAACAACACATAACATAACATAATAACACATATTAATATTTGTGAGGTCGGTGAATATTTTGTCCACATTGTGATGCGCACCCGAGCACGCGGCTGCTGCTAGGAAACAATGGTAGAAGAAAGTGATTTTCATGTAAAATTCAATCACTCAGGACTAGGGACGGATTTAGACTTCGTGAAGGGCCTAAACTTAATGAAACTTTGAGGCACCCTACCCCGTGTTAAAGTGTTACAAAAATTAATAACAAATTTGTTATCGAGTTTTATAACACGCTTTGCACTCTGTGGGTACTCATATACACTTAAGAGTTGATAATTCCCCCCCCCCCCCCCTTTTTTTTGTCTATTCACGACACTGTTTCTTTTAAATAATTCTCGACTATGTGGATCAATGGCGGGAACTTTGAAGCGAGAAATTCAATTCAGTTGAAATAAAAGGTGTAGTCCCAACAAACAAATTGTAAAAATTGTTTGAGGCCCCACGGATTGTGTGGCGCTGTATTCTGTATCTTTTCATCAGATTGCTTAGATTAGGCTCTGCACAAGACTGTGCTAGAGATATAAAGCTGCTGTATGCAAATGAAGTCTGAGTCGTAAGAAACGAGAAGTATTGGTCATATCGAAGAAACAATCAGCATCATCATGCAGTATAAAAATAAATAAGACAAACCTGAAACAAGTGCAACGCGTCAACTACTTGGGCACAATAATAACATCAGTCCGGCTTGTTGCAGGAGCTACTGAGTTAAGTGTTCTGTGCACACCGTGAGCTGTGTGTCTCATCCGTTTTGATCTTGTTTTATATATTCCAAATGTTTACGATGAATGATGATATCGTATCTCAGGGAACAGTTGGCTGTGTTCACTTTCTGCGTGGTTTCGCCTTATGTCTTTTGGCGTGTGCTGAGACTGCTACGATGGGGACTACAGTTACCTTTCTTTGTTTGGGAGATGAGTTAGTAATTCGGATGATTCCACTGACACGGGCGGTTGAGCAATTATGGATTTTAATTCGTTTGCAGTGATACCGAGGCCTTCCATAACCATAACCAATAACATCAGATGAAAGATGGGCCACAGAAACAATAAGCAGAATAGGCCAAACCAGCATTTCAGAAAATGAAAAGCGTCTTCTGTAACACATCAATTTGAATAGAGTTAAGTTGATCATATTTTTGAAACCCTAATCCTGGACGGATTAATTTGACTTTAAATTTTCCATCAATAAAATGACATTTCTTCCGTCTTTTTCGAGTGAATAATACGTATATTTTAAAACTAATTAAAACACCTAACAATATAGGCTAGCAAAACGTTATCAGGAGATTAAAAAAAAAACATTAGTGATACTCACTTAAATGAAAGGTGAAGCAGAGTTGCTGTACTTTTCTGATGAGTGGATTTAAAAAAAAAAGATCTTTCTTTGTTTGGAGAATCTTAAAAATTGCAACACATGTTTGCTCATTGTTCACTTTGGTGATCAACATGACCTGTGTCCACACTTAGACGTGTTTTATCATTTGTCCACAAGCTGCTCATCAGTGAAAACAATCTTTCCGTTGCAGCATTTGTCCCCGGTAGACACAAAAAGAACTCTGCCAGCTTCAGAATATTTATATTGGCACATGCCTGTTTTTGAAGTGGGAAGCCATTTCAATCCAATGCTGCCCTGGTAATGTTTTTTTTTTAAAACACACTCATTCATTTTTTAAGAAGTAACAAACTGCTTCATGTAAACACATTCGTCACAAATTTCATTTTCTGGAAAGTCGACTGAAGGTTCTGTTTGACTCACTAATGATGAAGATTTCTGAATATCTTGCCAAGTTGGTGTTCTGTTCAACATTACCCAGCTGTAGGCCTCAAGGTTTTGAAAATTATTTGCGGCCTATTTCTTCAAATAACTTGAAGCTGTTTCATAGAATGAAGAAACACTGGCTTTAAAATTGTTCACGTCATCTTGTAGAATTCTTTTCATTTCCAGCTTGTCAAGAATTAGCTTAACTCTTGATGGCAAGAAACCATCTTCCAGTTTGGACTCCAAGATAGTTCTCAACCCATTGATGGTGTCAATTACTACAAAAACAGTGACCACCTGTCCCTCTACTTTCTGCACTACTTCGTGGAAAGACGATGCCTGACTGTGAACAAAAATAAGCCATGCTTCAGACAGGGGGTTTTCAAATAATTTCTGTATAAAGGATGGGCATCTGTCTTGAGTCTGAAAATCGGATTTTTAAGGTGGGAACATTTGAAGAACCCTTTCAACAGCAGGCAGCTACCTAGTCTGTGCATAACCTACAATTATATGGTAGTCTGTGTCCACAAACTGACAAAACTCCTTGATACCTTTAACTCTGTCTATGATTTGAAGTGCAGATACATTTTAGCAATAATGATCTCAACATCAATAAGTAATACATCTGCAGCTGCTTGAAGAGTGTTGTTGAAAATATGGCATGCACAACCAACACCTATCAAACCACGTCCAAGGTTTTATTTCAGCTTTTTGACAACATTGTTCTTTTCTTTCCTTTTATCAAAATTAGAATTTGTGTTGTCTGCACATAATGCAAACTACTTTCCTTTCTAAACCTTTTTTCAGTTAGCCATTAATAAAACTACTAACAATATCAGATGTTTCTCCTGTCAATGACTTCAATTCTAATATTTTAACTTTCAGCCCCTTATTGTGACCAAAGTATTTGACAAGCAAAGGAAAAATCTTGATTTCCTTGTGGTTGGAGGCATCTGTCAGTACGGAAATAAATGTTGAGTTTTCTAGGTCACATCTCAACTCGTTTTGAACTTGGGGTGTGAACACATTTCGAATAATGGCTCCTGTTTTCGTACGTGCTCAAGCAAATTTTGGTTCTGAAGTAACCTGAAGTAATTTGATGTGCAGTCCATAGATATAAATGTATGATTATGTATCATGATTGTATGACAGGCAAATGCACCTTCTGTAGCAGCTAATTGTTCTTCTGTGCCACCAATCTGTTCAGCTCGAAAAAATATGTTGTTAACGACGAGCTTGATGCAGCTGTAGCGACGGCTCTCTTGCACTATTTATGTGACTCTTAATATCACCACGTCCACTTTGGTTAAACGAAAACCCAGTGGCACATATACTGCATCTTACAGTGAAGTCTGACGTAGACATTTTTAGAATGGGGTTTTTGTAAAACTTGATTGAAACTGCATTCACGTTTTGATGCCATTTTTTTGCAACAATTACAATCTAACTATAGTTTAAATAATAATTTTCTATGACTATACCATATGCTTAACATAGGTTCTTAACATTAAAATGTCAAGTAACTGAATAGTACCACAATGTAAATAAAATCTAATGAATGCAATAACCTCCATCACTAAACAACACAATAAAAAGAATTAGTTCGTCGGTAAACGAAAGTGACAGAATGAATATACTAGAATATGAAATGTCGTGGCCACAAAGATGTTACTTGTTGAGTTTCAGTTTCAGTGTACAAGATTAAAAACTTGAAGCGCATTTTACTGTTACTGTGTCGTCAAATGAACAGCCTGTTACACTTTTTAAACATTTTCTACCCAACAACGGAATAATGTATGTTTTTAAGACGAAGAGACGTTTACCATATTGGCAAAATTGGTAAATGTTTGTGTGTCTAATGTATTTTAAGAAATCCGGGACAAAAGCAACAAAATCGGCCAAAATCGGAACAAATTCGGGACAGTAACAAATCCGGGACAAAAGTTGAAAAAACAGTAAAAAATCGGCACTGCCCCGGAAAAATCTTAAAAGTCTGGTCACCTTAATAGAAGTGAGAATACAAGTTTCCACGGTGCTATGTAGAGCCAATTCTGACCTACGGAAGCGAATCACTGACAGTAAACAAACAAATGAAAAAGACGATGAAATTATCAAACAGGCCAACACAAAAGGGAGCGTCTAAAAAACATCAGAGAGAAACAATCAACATTTTTCGGGCGCATCATGAGAGGAGGAAAGTTGGAATACTTGGTCACAACTGGCAAAATACGGGGAAAAAGAGATCGCGGACGACAAAGAAAGAAAATACTAGATAGCTTGGTGTCATGGCATTGAAAACAATCAACAACAAAACTGATACGATGCACGATGGATAGAAGGTTGTGGAAGGACATGACCGCTACGCCATCCGGTAAGGCATATGATGATGATGCAAACATAAATAAATGAAAATAACTACTCACTGCAGGTTCCCCTTTTCCAGCCAGCACGATAGTGTGCGCACATATATTAAAATATTGACAGCGAAAAAGTGCTATTTTATTTCTTTTTCTCTCGTTTTTTATTTTAAATGCTGCATTTGTCGAGGACGTAATCAACTTTTTCTTTGACGAAATCATGTTTCTAGAAGATCAAGAAAAAAACATCAGGACATGTTTTTGTTGTAAACAGCAATACTTAAACGTGTTATCAGCTACGCAGGCTTTGCAAATACAAAGCTCAAAGAATGCACTTGATAATCGCTTCACTTCAAAATCTCGAAAGAGTTTCACTGTCAATAAATATAATGCGAAGATTGGTTTATTATTAATATATTATTACTAACAGGTAAATGAATTGAAATGCCTGTGAACAATGGTAACCTCAGATGGTAGATGTACAACAGAAGTGAGTTGCCGAATGGCTCAGGAAAAGGTAGCTTTTCAAAACATGGAGACGATAGTGTGCAGTCTATTTTTTTTTATAATAGAAACAAGAAAATGAGTTCTTAAATGATATGTAGAGCCAGTCTTAACATATGGATATGAATCATGGACAATAGGACAACAGACAAGAAAATCACTGGAAGCTGTTGAAAAATTTGGTTTTGCATAAGAATGTTCAGAATACCATGGACAGCTAAGAAAATTAATGAAAACGTTCTGAAAGAGACCAAAGCAAAAAGAAAGCTAATTTCCATTATTAGGAAGAAAACGTAATCATTTTTTGGCCATGTAATGAGAAGGGAACAGCTGCAATATATTGTGACAACTGGGAAAGTTGAGGGACAAAGAGACATACTGGAAGAAAAGAGAAAAGATACCAGACAGCTTAAGGGAATGGCTTGGCAGAAGGTTAACAACATAAATGATAAATAACTGTCGAGATCGAAAGTTGTGGAGAGACATGATCACCTACTCCAGAAGGCATGGTACTTGACAATGATATTATTCCTATTTGCTATTGTTGTTTGTTATTCCGATAACGTCTATATATGCAACGTTCTCTTTAAACACTACCCTTACCAGCTTGACTTGCTTCCGTTCCCCCGATGACTAAAGGATTACACATCTTCATCATCCGCCCTTAATATGACGTTAAATGGGCGTGTCTGCCATTGAGTTGTGATTTGCAGTACAACTGTGATATTTGCGCCTTTCGGCCCAACACATCCGACTTCAGCACTTTCTTTACCAACTGATACTAGAGCCATATCGTTTTGTGCTTTGTGTATCTCCCCTTTTTGGTCAGTATCCGCACTTCAATACATTTCCGATAGTGAAAAAGTACACATTTTAGACAGTTCTTTCTTTCTAAGTTTATCCCTGTAGTAGTGTGGATCTCGTGATATGTAAGATCCCTGCCCACAATGCACCGTATCAATTCTTTTGTTGACTGTTTACCAGGCCACGACACCAAGCTATCTAGTATCTTCTCTCTTTTGTCGCCCGTGATATCTCTTTCCTGATATTTTACCAGTTGCAACTGAATATTCCAACTTTTCTCTTCTCTTGGTTGCAAAACCATATCCACCACATTCACCATATCCACCACATTCACCGTATTCACCACATTCGCCATATTCACCATATTAACCACATTCATCACATTCACCCTATTCACCACATTAACCGCATTCACCATATTCACCATATTCACCATATTCACCATATTCACCATATCCACCACATTCACCGTATTCACCATATTCGCCATATTCACCATATTAACCACATTCATCACATTCACCCTATTCACCACATTAACCGCATTCACCATATTCACCATATTCACCACATTCACCACATTCACCATTCACCATATTCACCATATTCACCATATTCACCATATTCACCATATTCACAACATTCACCACATTTACCTTACATACAGCAAGGCTCTGTAGGAAACCCTGAACTATTGACGCCGGTTAAAAAAACAGTGACCTCCCAGGAAGCGAAGGCGCGTCTTACAGCAAGGGTGCTGGAAGTTGTCAGCGACCCACAGCTGATGGCTTGCGCCAGAATTGATGAACCAGAACCACCCAGACCCTGTTCCACCTCTCCGTTGTGCCTCCAGTAACAGACTATCCTCTCTAGTTTGTCCAAGCGAGTAGGGATCGAAGAGGAAATTCAACCCACTACTCAAAAATGTCGTGCTGAAGTCGGATGTGTTGAGCCAAAAGACGCAAATTTCACATCTATACAACAAACCAAAACAAAAAGGGAGCTCTTAAAAAACATCAGAAAGAAGCAATCAACATTTTTTGGGCACATCATGAGAAGAGGAAAGTTGGAATACTTGGTTACAACTGGCAAAATAAAAGGAAAGAGAGATCGCGGACGACAAAGAGAGAAAATACTGGATAGCTTGGTGTCATGGCATGGAAAACAGTCAACAACAGAACTGATACGATGCACTGTAGATAGAAGATTGTGGAGGGACATGATCGCCTACGCCAACCAGCAGGGTACATGATGATGATGATACAACAAACCACATCGCAACACAGACAGGCCCAATTAACATCCATTTAAGGGCGAATGACGAAGAGGTGTACTCCTTTAGTCATCGGGCGAACGTAAGCAAGCAAGCAAGCAAGCAAGCAAGCAAGCACTAAACGCCGCGGTCTTGCATCCTTGAAATATCTAAAAAGAAAAAAAGTGAATGATCATTGCAGAAATCAATCGGATGCACAGGGCTTGTCGAAGGCAATATTTGTCTGTAATGAACGCCATGCACATTTTCAAAACGAACAAACATACCACGTTCTCATTACCACGCCCATTCAACGGGTAGGAGTATTAGAACAAACGCGGAAGCACCCTGGCCTTCCTTACACAGTTTAATTTACTATATGTCTGCATTTACCACTTTTCTAGCCAACACAGATCATGTTCTCCAAAACTCTTTCCTATCTCACTTTTCATCTGCTACTCTGTAAGTCAAGCACAAATTTACAGCTAAGTTAGTGGAAAAAACAGCAACCGAAATCACGTATCTGAAACAATACTTTGTATTCATAAGTCAACTCGCAACGCTATCCCCCATTTCCGCTCCTCCCTCCCTCCCCCTCCTTTAAAAAACTCTCTAAACCCCCCCCCCCCCCTATTTAAAAAAAATACAGTGATTACGTGGGAAAATAGTGCAATAAATATCGGGAATCTACAGGCCACGTGTTCTGCTTTAAAGATAAACAAAAGAGCTGCTTGCACATTATGGAGTACCCTCTTGTGCCAGGACATTTTCTACCGATGGAACAACTGTTATCAAAACCGAGTGTAGATCGAGTACTCAATGGACCCACACGGACAGATTTTATCGTGGGATAAAGCATATGGTGGGTACGACTTTTTATCTTTCGTGGAGTTGTTTATTGTTATTGAGTTTTAGTTTCTTGAAGTTGAATGTTTAGTGAATGGTTATTAATGTGGGTACATGTGGCATGTTTGTTGACATGTCATGGTGTCTGATTTGAGGTACGGAATTGTTAAATATAGTTGGAAAAGGAGGGGGGAGGATGGGAGGTGGAGATGACAGGAAGAGTTGTGTGTGGAAAATTATGACGTAGATGTTTTGTAAAGTGGGGGGGGGGGGGAGGGGGTGCGGAGGGAAAGAGGTGGGTTTTGGAGAGACCATACTTTTGGGGAGGAATATTGAGTTGTTTTCATGATGTGGGAGAACTGAACGGATGTTTCCGAAGCTGGAAAATTAATGTGGGAGTAAGTTGACAAGGGAGTTAGAAAAGGGAGAAGCTGTCTTGACCACATTTTCACTCTACGACTTATATTGGAGGAACACATTGAAAAGCAAAAACCTTTTGTACTTAACTTCATCGACTTCAAAAAAGCATTTGATAGTATTCATAGAGATTCTTTGTGGAAAATTCTGAAGCAATATGGTTTACCATCAAAAATCATAAATATTATCAAAGACATGTATGATGGTTACACATGTGCAGTTCGAACAGAGGAAGGACTGAGCGAATGTTTCCCAATAGAAACTGGGGTTAAACAAGGATGTATTTTATCGCCCTTGTTATTTGGAATTGTTATGGACTTCATAATGAAGAAATGCTGCACTGGTAATAAAGGCATCGAATGGATACAAGGAGACCATTTGGAGGACCTCGACTTTGCTGATGACATAGTTCTCATCAGCAGTCAGATAAAAACGATGCAGGAAAACACAAATGAACTATTATCAATAGCCAGCAAAATTGGGCTTAAGGTCAATCATGAAAAGACTAAAGTCATGAAAAGTTT
Source organism: Megaustenia siamemsis (assembly GCA_032433765.1). Classification (NCBI taxonomy): domain Eukaryota; kingdom Metazoa; phylum Mollusca; class Gastropoda; order Stylommatophora; family Ariophantidae; genus Megaustenia; species Megaustenia siamemsis. The sequence goes on along the minus strand of JAVIAB010000139.1, from coordinate 75,727,826 downwards.
AATTCCAACAAGTGACAAAATATACATGGAAAACAAACCAGTAGAAGAGATCGATCACTTTATCTATCTTGGAAGTCACATTGATCGAGAAGGGGATACGAGCAAAGAAATTAGAATCAGACTGGCTAAAGCAGCAATGTCTTTCAGAAGCCTTGAAAAGTTGTGGAAATCAAAACTCATTAGCACAAACACAAAACTTAGGCTATTCAAATCAAATGTACTATCAACCCTTACGTATGCGTGTGAAAGCTGGAAAACAACAAGAGATATAGAAACAAAGTTGAACGCATTCGAAAATAAATGTCTAAGGAAAATACTTGGTATAGAATGGAACGAATTCAAAACAAACGAGGAAATTAGAGAAATCGCCAATCAACCACTAATATCTTCAGTAATAAAGAAAAGACGATGGTCATACGTTGGACATGTGATGAGAAGAGATAATAATCGAATAGCAAAGCAAGCCCTCATATGGGAAACAACAGGTAAAAGAAAAAGAGGAAGACCCAGGGAGACACTGAGAAGAACATTGATGAGAGAGGCAAGAGCAGCAGGAATCGGCTCCCTCAATGAGATAGAACTGCTTGCACAGAACAGAGAGAGATGGCGAGATTTGATAAAATATCTTTAAAAGAAAACTGCTAGAACAAAAATTCATATAGGAGAAGGTGTATATTGGTCTACGCCCTATGGGCCGGTTACGGCTCGAAAGGTCAATAGATAGATAGAAGTTGACATGTGTTCATCTGAGAGGATAGATGTAGGATAGAGAGAAAATATTTGGAGAGAGGGGGAAAGAGAGATAGAGAGAGAGAGAGAGAGAGAGAGAGAGAGAGAGAGAGAAAACGAGATAATGAGTTGGCGTGTTTAGGAAGTATTGAAAAGAGATAATTTTTTTAAATTTCTAATTTAGGGAACGTGAGTTTTGTGGATGGAGTTAAAAGTGGTTTGTGTGCATTATGCATTAAGTGGTGTGTGGGAGAGGGGAAGTGGTGTGTGTGAGAGGAGAAGTGGTGTGTGTGAGAGGAGAAGTGGTGTGTGTGAGAGGAGAAGTGGTGTTATTGAGAGGAGAAGTGGTGTGTGTGAGAGGAGAAGTGGTGTGTGGGAGAGGGAAAGTGGTGTGTGGGATAGGGGAAGTGGTGTGTGTGAGAGGAGAAGTGGTGTGTGGGAGAGGGGAAGTGCTGTGTGGGAGAGGGGAAGAGGGGAAGTGGTGTGTGGTAGAGGGAAAGTGGTGTGTGGGAGAGGGGAAGTGGTGTGTGGGACAGCAGAAGTAGCGTGTGAGAGAGCAGAAGTGGTGTGTGTGAGATGGGGAGTGGTATGTGGGAGAGGGTGAGTGGTGTGTGTGTGTGAGTGAGGGGAAGTGGTGGGTGTGTGAGAGAGGGGAAGTGGTGTGTGTGAGAGGGAAAGTGGTGTGTGGGAGAGGGGAAGTGGTATGTGGGACAGCAGAAGTAGCATGTGAGAGAGCAGAAGTTGTGTGTGGGAGATCAGAAGTGGCGTGTGGTAGATCAGAAGTGGTGTGCGGGAGAGCAGAAGTCGTGTGTGGGAGAGCAGAAGTGGCATGTGAGAGAGCAGAAGTGGTGTGTGGGACAGCAGAAGTAGCGTGTGAGAGAGCAGAAGTGGTGTGTGTGTGAGAGGGGACGTGGTGTGTGGGAGAGGGGAAGTAGTGAATGGGAGAACAGAGGTGGTGTGTGGGACAGCAGAAGTAGCATGTGAGAGAGCAGAAGTGGTGTGTGGGAGATCAGAAGTGGTGTGTGGGATATCAGAAGTGGCGTGTGGTAGATCAGAAGTGGTGTGCGAGAGAGCAGAAGTCGTGTGTGGGAGAGCAGAAGTGGTGTGTGGGAGATCAGAAGTGGTGTGTGGGAGAACAGAAGTGGTGTGCGGGATAGCAGAAGTAGCGTGTGAGAGAGCAGAAGTGGTGTGTGGGAGAGCAGAATGTTGTGCGGGAGAGCAGAAGTAGCGTGTGAGACAGCAAGGGTGGTGTGTGGGACAGCAGAAGTAGCGCGGGAGAGAGCAGAAGTGGTGTGTTTGAGATCAGAATTGGTGTGGTAGAAAAATGCTTGTGAAGCAGGTGGGTAGACTTCAAGAAAAAAGAACATGAGATGAAGAGTACATTAACAGAAAAAATTGACAATCCTGGAGGGGAAAACTTCGCTAGCCAAAGTCGTAGGTGTGAAAAGTTTATAAATGGAGAGAACGAGAGCGTATATGTGAAAGGATGGAAAGAATAATGTAGCAAGGAAAATACTATAGTCCGTTCAGATTCGTTTGCCGAGATGTTATGATTTATAATTCAAAAAGTTCTTGATGATTTCACATGATTTTTGGCATACGGTGTTAAAATGTCCATGTCACGAGAACATATGTGTTACTCGATGTCTAGCTATAACGGTTTTCTTAAAGCGGCGAATTCCTTTGATCTTTGCCCATGTAACTATTATTTTGACCCTAATCAAAATGTTTTACAGTAATCTAGTGCAACGATGACCCATAGGCGTGTCCATAAAATTTTACTTGGTGGCAAGTATACAAATTTTAAATTATATATAGAACTTTTGTTCGTAGAGTCAATTTGATATAGTTTCATGCTCTTGGTGTGAGTTTCCCAAATGTTGTCGCTGCCTTTCAAATACGTACATTTAGTTCCTTATCTAAGGAAAGTGTGGCTGTAATAGTGGATCCAAGTTAGCTGAACTTCTGTACTGACTCAAGCAGGCTTCCATTCAAAGTAATGGTTGTTGGTTTGCTTATAACATATTTTTGATTGCTTGGGTGGTCTTGAACAATAAACTGTTTAACAAATCAACTAGGAAATTTTGCAAATCAAACTATTTATCTGTAGACTTAATCAGAGTAATGATCATTCAGAATCAGACGAGTCAAATAGGTCGATTACTGCTTTCGGCTGAACAAACAACAAACCATCCTTTTTCCAATATTCCTCTTCTTGTCGTAACACATGATCCTCACATTTTACCCAGTAGTCTTTATTTATATTTGATAGAGCCTGATTTGTAAGTGTCTCAACATCGCATAATTTGAAAGTTTTATTTGTATATGCTACGTGCCCTTTAACTTTTGCCCAAACTAGTTCTATAGGATTTAAGTGTGCATGATATGGAGGTAGTCTCAAACATCTATGGCCATGTTCTTGAATTAACTTGTCTATTTTAAATATCTTTGTACGTTGTGTCTGTTTTACAAGGCTAAGCAATTCGGGTTTCAAGTAGCTGTCGTTAACTTGTATGTGTTCTTTTATGAGCCACGTTTTGATTGCATCTTTTGTACTTGATGATGTTGGGATTCTATCTTCTACGTTAACTACGTTATGGTATGAAGCATTGTCCATTATCAGACAAGAAGGTCGATCTAATATTGGAAGGATACTTTTCTCGATCCAGTCTTTAAATATGTGCCCATTCATTTCGGAGTGGTAGTCTCTATTGTCTATGGATTTTGAAATGAAAACGAGATGAGCATTCTGCAACAACCCATTATGTCTGCTACCTGCATGTGCAACTATCAAACGTTGCCCTTTACTGCTTGGTACTGATCTTTTAATACTTCCATCTGCTAACTGCCATTCCTTTTCATTTGTATGATGAGCGTTGATCCAAGTTTCATCTAAATAAACAATATCATAATCATTTTCGCGCATTTCCTTCACTTCACGTAAATACTTGCTTCTAAGAGCTACTAGATGTGGCTTCTCACAAATAATGTTTTTTCCACCAGCATACTTTCTAAAGGTGAAGCCTGCACTTCTTAATATTTTCCATAATGAAGTTTTTGATATTTCAATGTCGTTGTTAGTTTTCAGCCAAAGCTTCAACTTTCTAAGTGTCACTTCTTCGTTTATATCAAACATTCGACAGATTTATCTTTTTACTAGGTCCTTATCAAAACTGTCTAACGTTTCTTTCCTTCCTTGCTTTCTTGCATTTGTTGGCAATAAATATCCGCTTCCTTTAACTATTCGATCAAATGAACGTTTACACAAACCTAAAATATGCATTGTTCTCTTCTCAGGGTTTGATAAAGAACAATAAAGATGTCCCTTTTTACGCTCTCTGCAGAAGTATTGATAAATCTTTATAGCAATGTTATGCTCAGTAAAATATTTTGCCTTTATATTCATTCTCACATAGACTTGCAGAAGATAATATGGATAGTGCCGCCTCCTTTCTGTAAATATTGAGATTTGCCTCTGAATTATGACTCGAACTCGAGTCTATGGCCGTGATTTTGACGTCACATAATTTCCGGTTTCGGCTAAAATGTCATTTTGTGCTAAACGGGAAATTTCATATGTAACATTTCTTTATAAAAATTTATAGTGGAAACATAACTATTTTAGGACGGTGCGCATTCAGCCGTGAAGGTCATGCCTATATGTTAAAGAATCAGCTGTGAGATGTAAGCATCTACATAATCCCGCCGGTGTTTATAATATCGATTAACTTTTTTTTAATATAGGTTAAATAAGGCATCTTTGAAACTGGATCACATTTCTTTGATAAAAAAATATTTTTATAGCGGCATTAGTATTCTAAACCTAACTTCAAAAGATCAATGCAAATGAACAATAAGTTTTTGAAAAAAATTAATTAATGTCTAGGCAAACGAATCTGAACGGACTATAACAGATATTGAGCATTTTTTGTAGAGAGAAAAGAAGTAAAAAAAAAAAAAATAAAGTAAAGTGCCCGGTCTCGCCAAGTGGCGTATAGGGAATATGGTGTTAGAGACCGTTAATTTTCTTCAGCGCATGATTTTTGGGGTAATGTGGTCAGTATTATGCCCGTGCCGCTATACTTTCCAAGAAAAAAAAAACCCGGTACCCATTAAAGGATGGGGGAACCGGAAGCCATCGATTGGGATTGAACCCTACCGCTTGTCCTTTGTAGCCCAGTTCACTAACCACTAAGCTATCGTGGCTTCCCCCCTCCCCCCCCCCCACCAGAGAGAAAAGAAGGCGAATAAACAAAGGCTGACGGACCAGCTTGGCCAGAATAGTTTATTTTCTGAGCAACAGAAAAGTGTGGAGTAGAATCTTGACCAGCTGTGATTCACTGATCCAGAACGCATGCTGTTAACTGTGAGTTGATTGTCCATACACTGTCCAACACTTTAGTCCCATAGGAGGGTGAGGTGTTTTGGTGATGACGTTTATTTGTTGGGATAGTACATGTCAACATACCTACAAAATACCATCTCCATCATCATCATCAAGTACCGTGCCTGCTGGAGTAGGTGATCATGTCTCTCCACAACTTTCAATCTCGACAATTATTAATCATTTCTGTTGTTGACCTTCTGCCAAGCCATTCTCTTAAGCTGTCTGTTATTTTTTCTGTTTACTTCCCTCTATCTCTTCGTTCCTCAATTTTCCCAGTTGTCAAATATATTCCAGCGGTTCTCTTCTCATTAGATGGCCATACAATGATGATTGTTTCTTCCTAATATTGGAAATCAGCTCTCTTTTTGCTTTGGCCTCTTCCAGAACGTTTTCATTACTTTTCTTAGCTATCCTTTGTATTCTCTACATTCTTCTGTAAAACCATATTTCTACAGCCTCGAGTGGTTTTCTTGTCCGTTGTCCTATTGTCCATGATTCACATCAACATATTAAGACTGGCTGTACAGACATTTAAGAAATCTTTTTCTCGTCTCTACTGTCAAAAATGGACATATACCAACATATTAACCATTCACTTTTATCATTGTGCGGATTTTAAGTGTATAGATTGGTGTTTTGGGGAGTTAGGAAGTGGTGTCTTTAGGATAAGAGAGCTTTGTTGTATTTTGTCATGAGTAGTATATCAGGAAGGATTTGATTATCATTTAGGCGCTAAATTAACAAAGATATATAGTAGGCGCGCGGCGCGCCTAATGTACACGCTAGACAGGGGGAGTTGACCGTGACATTTCGTGGTCGGATGTTGACCTCTAGGCCCGGTGACCCCGGAAGTGCGCTGTTTATGTCTGGTGTGTGCTGACTTTGGAGCGCTTGGTGTACTTGAGCGATAGTGATAGGTTAGTAGATTATGCAACATCAGGTTTCTCATAATGAGGTTTCTTCTGGGCGCCTAATGTACTGTAGGCGCAGGGGGAGTTAACGGTGACATTTCGTGTCGGGATGTTGACTGGGGGTTTATGTCGGCGTGACCTCGGCGCTCCGTATTTTAAAAATTCCGAATTATTTTGAAAAAACAGTCTCCATCTGATTTCGAACACGGGTCTACGGCGTGCCAGGCCAGACACTTACCACTATGCTACAGGCGATCACAGAATTAGAGGCTGAATGAGACAGGTGAATCGTGAGGCTTTTGTTGGTGCCTGACAGCTAGCTAGTAGTAGAGAAAGATTGACCCGCATTTAGGCGCTAAATTAACGAAGATATATAGGGCGGCGCCCCGCGCGCATAACGCGTGCGGCGGAGGGGGAGTTAACCGTGATATTTCATGTCGGGATACCCGGTGACCTCTCGTTGACCTCTCAACCTCTCGGCGCCATGGTCGGGGTGAGCTCTCGCCGTATGTATGTCATGTCGAGGTAGTAGACACGTATGCCATGTCATTGTAACAGTCATGTCAATGTAACAGTCATTTCGTTGTAATAGTCATCTCGTTGTAACAGTCACGTGTGTCATGTCGTTTTATCAGAGACGTATGGTATGTCGTTGTAACAGTCATTTCGTTGTAATAGGCATCTCGTTGTAACAGTCACGTATGGCATGTCGTTTTATCAGACACGTATGGTATGTCGTTGTAACAGACATGTTGTTGTATCAGTCATGTCGATGTAGTAGACACGTATATCATGTCATTGTAACAGTCATGTCAATGTAACAGTCATGTCAATGTAACAGGCTTTTCGTTGTAATATTCATCTCGTTGTAACAGTCACGTATGTCATGTCGTTCTATCAGACACGTATGGTATGTCGTTGTAAAAGACATGTCGTTGTATCAGGCATGTCGATGTAGTAGATACGTATGTCATGTCATTGTAACAGGCATGTCAATGTAACAGTCATGTCAATGTAACAGGCATTTCGTTGTAATAGTCATTTCGTTGTAACAGTCACGTATGTCATGTCGTTTTATCAGACACGGATGGCATGTCGTTGTAACAGACATGTCGTTGTATCAGTCATGTTGATGTAGTAGACACGTATGTCATGTCATTGTAACAGTCATATCAATGTAAAAGTCATGTCAATGTAACAGTCATTTCGTTGTAATAGTCATCTCGTTGTAACAGTCACGTATGTCATGTCGTTTTATCAGAGACGTATGGTATGTCGTTGTAAGAGACATGTCGTTGCATCAGTCATGTCGATGTAGTAGACACGTATGTCATGTCGTTGTAACAGACACGTATGGTATGTCGTTGTAACAGACATGTCGTTGTATCAGGCATGTCGATGTAGTAGACACGTATATCATGTCATTGTAACAGTCATGTCAATGTAACAGTCATGACAATGTAACAGGCATTTCGTTGTAATAGTCATCTCGTTGTAACAGTCACGTATGTCATGTCGTTTTATCAGAGACGTATGGTATGTCGTTGTAAGAGACATGTCGTTGCATCAGTCATGTCGATGTAGTGTCGTCATGTGTAACAGACACGTATGGTATGTCGTTGTAACAGACATGTCGTTGTATCAGTCATGTCGATGTAGTAGACACGTATGTCATGTCATTGTAACAGTCATGTCAATGTAACAGTCATGTCAATGTAACAGTCATTTCGTTGTAATAGTCATCTCGTTGTAACAGTCACGTATGTCATGTCGTTTTATCAGAGACGGAGGGTACGTCGTTGTAACAGACATGGCGTTGCATCAGTCATGTCGATGTAGTAGACACGTATGTCATGTCGTTGTAGCAGACACGTATGGTATGTCGTTGTAACAGACATGTCGTTGTATCAAGCATGTTGATGTAGTAGACACGTATGTCATGTCATTGTAACAGGCATGTCAATGTAACAGTCATGTCAATGTAACAGGCATTTCGTTGTAATAGTCATTTCGTTGTAACAGTCACGTATGTCATGTCGTTTTATCAGACACGGATGGCATGTCGTTGTAACAGACATGTCGTTGTATCAGTCATGTTGATGTAGTAGACACGTATGTCATGTCATTGTAACAGTCATATCAATGTAAAAGTCATGTCAATGTAACAGTCATTTCGTTGTAATAGTCATCTCGTTGTAACAGTCACGTATGTCATGTCGTTTTATCAGAGACGTATGGTATGTCGTTGTAAGAGACATGTCGTTGCATCAGTCATGTCGATGTAGTAGACACGTATGTCATGTCGTTGTAACATACACGTATGGTATGTCGTTGTAACAGACATGTCGTTGTATCAGGCATGTCGATGTAGTAGACACGTATATCATGTCATTGTAACAGTCATGTCAATGTAACAGTCATGACAATGTAACAGGCATTTCGTTGTAATAGTCATCTCGTTGTAACAGTCACGTATGTCATGTCGTTTTATCAGACACGTATGGCATGTCGTTGTAACATACATGTCGTTGTATCAGTCATGTCGATGTAGTAGACACGTATGTCATGTCATTGTAACAGTCATGTCAATGTAACAGTCATGTCAATGTAACAGTCATTTCGTTGTAATAGTCATCTCGTTGTAACAGTCACGTATGTCATGTCGTTTTATCAGAGACGGAGGGTATGTCGTTGTAACAGACATGGCGTTGCATCAGTCATGTCGATGTAGTAGACACGTATGTCATGTCGTTGTAGCAGACACGTATGGTATGTCGTTGTAACAGACATGTCGTTGTATCAGTCATGTCGATGTAGTAGACATGTATGGCATGTCAATGTAACAGTCATGTCAATGTAACAGTCATTTTCAATGTAACAGTCATTTCGTTGTAATAGTCATCTCGTTGTAACAGTCACGTATGTCATGTTGTTTTATCAGACACGTATGGTACATCGTTGTAACAGACATGTCGTTGTATCAGTCATGTCGATGTAGTAGACATGTATGGCATGTCAATGTAACAGTCATGTCAATGTAACAGTCATTTTCAATGTAACAGTCATTTCGTTGTAATAGTCATCTCGTTGTAACAGTCACGTATGGCATGTTGTTTTATCAGAGACGTATGGTATGTCGTTGTAGCAGACATGTCGTTGTATCAGGCATGTCGATGTAGTAGACACGTATGTCATGTCATTGTAACAGTCATGTCAATGTAACAGTAATTTCGTTGTAATAGTCATCTCTTTGTAACAGACACGTATGTCATGTCGTTTTATCAGACACGTATGGTATGTCGTTGTAACAGACATGTCGTTGTATCAGGCATGTCGATGTAGTAGACACGTATGTCATGTCATTGTAACAGTCATGTCAATGTAACAGTCATGTCAATGTAACAGTCATTTCGTTGTAATAGTCATCTCGTTGTAACAGTCACAGATGGCATGTCGTTTTATCAGACACGTATGGTATGTCGTTGTAACAGACATGTCGTTGTATCAGTCATGTCGATGTAGTAGATACGTATGTCATGTCATTGTAACAGTCATGTCAATGTAACAGTCTTGTCAATGTAACAGTCATTTCGTTGTAATAGTCATCTCGTTGTAACAGTCACGTATGGCATGTCGTTTTAGCAGACACGTATGGCATGTCGTTGTAACAGACATGTCGTTGTATCAGTCATGTCGACGTAGTAGACACGTATGTCTTGTCATTGTAACAGTCATGTCAATCTAACAGTCATGTCAATGTAACAGTCATTTCGTTGTAATAGTCATCTCGTTGTAACAGTCACGTATGTCATGTCGTTTTATCAGAGACGTATGGTTTGTCGTTGTAACAGACATGTTGTTGCATCAGGCATGTCGATGTAGTAGACACGTATGTCATGTCGTTGTATGCTATGTCGTTGTAACAGACATGTCGTTGTTCCAGGCATGTCGATGTAGTAGACACGTATGTCATGTCATTGTAACAGTCATGTCAATGTAACAGTCATTTCGTTGTAATAGTCGGCTCGTTGTAACAGACACGTTGGTCACCAGTACAATGAGTATTCTGTTATTGGATCATAGGTCACAATCTATTTTTAGTAACTAATCAGGTATTGCATCAGAGATCAAAATCTATTTTTAGTAACTCAACATCCCCATTATAGGGGAACTGAGTAACACCATTTTGTGAAAATTTCAGATTTCAATGCTGGAGCAAAAAAGAGATGGTGTTACTCAGTTCCCCTATAATGGGGATGTTGAGTTACTAAAAATAGATTTTGATCTCTGATGCAATACCTGATTAGTTACTAAAAATAGATTGTGACCTATGATCCAATAACAGAATACTCATTGTACTGGTGACCAACGTGTCTGTTACAACGAGCCGACTATTACAACGAAATGACTGTTACATTGACATGACTGTTACAATGACATGACATACGTGTCTACTACATCGACATGACTGATACAACGACATGTCTGTTACAACGACATACCATACGTCTCTGATAAAACGACATGACATACGTGACTGTTACAACGAGATGCCTATTACAACGAAATGACTGTTATATTGACATGACTGTTACATTGACATGACTGTTACAATGATATGACATACGTGTCTACTACCTCGACATGACTGATACAACGACATGTCTGTTACAACGACATACCATACGTGTCTGATAAAACGACATGACATACGTGACTGTTACAACGAGATGACTATTACAACGAAATGACTGTTACATTGACATGACTGTTACATTGACATGACTGTTACAATGACATGACATACGTGCCTACTACATCGACATGACTGATACAACGACATGTCTGTTACAATGACATACCATACGTGTCTGATAAAACGACATGACATACGTGTCTGTTACAACGAGATGACTATTACAACGAAATGACTGTTACATTGACATGACTGTTACAATGACTTGACATAGGTGTCTACTACATCGACATGCCTGCTACAACGACATGTATGTTACAACGACATACCATACGTCTCTGATAAAACAACATGACATACGTGCCTGTTACAACGAGATTACTATTACAACGCAATGACTGTTACATTGACATGACTGTTACATTGATATGACTGTTACAATGACATGCCATACGTGTCTACTACATCGACATGCCTGATACAACGACATGTCTGTTACAACGATATACCATACGTGTCTGATAAAACGACATGACATACGTGACTGTTACAACGAGATGACTATTACAACGAAATGCCTGTTACATTGTCATGACTGTTACATTGACATGACTGTTACAATGACATGACATAGGTGTCTACTACATCGACATGCCTGATACAACGACATGTCTGTTACAACGACATACCATACGTGTCTGTTACAACGACATGACATACGTGTCTACTACATCGAGATGACTGATGCAACGACATGTCTGTTACAACGACATACCATACGTCTCTGATAAAACAACATGACATACGTGACTGTTACAACGAGATGACTATTACAACGAAATGCATGTTACATTGTCATGACTGTTACATTGACATGCCTGTTACAATGACATGACATACGTGTCTACTACATCGACATGACTGATACAAAGACATGTATGTTACAACGACATGTCATACGTATCTGATAAAACGACATGACATACGTGACTGTTACAACGAGATGACTATTACAACGAAATGCCTGTTACATTGTCATGACTGTTACATTGACATGACTGTTACAATGACATGACATACGTGTCTACTACATCGACATGCCTGGAACAACGACATGTCTGTTACAACGACATAGCATACAACGACATGACATACGTGTCTACTACATCGACATGCCTGATGCAACAACATGTCTGTTACAACGACAAACCATACGTCTCTGATAAAACGACATGACATACGTGACTGTTACAACGAGATGACTATTACAACGAAATGACTGTTACATTGACATGACTGTTACATTGACATGACTGTTACAATGACAAGACATACGTGTCTACTACGTCGACATGACTGATACAACGACATGTCTGTTACAACGACATGCCATACGTGTCTGCTAAAACGACATGCCATACGTGACTGTTACAACGAGATGACTATTACAACGAAATGACTGTTACATTGACAAGACTGTTACATTGACATGACTGTTACAATGACATGACATACGTATCTACTACATCGACATGACTGATACAACGACATGTCTGTTACAACGACATACCATACGTGTCTGATAAAACGACATGCCATCTGTGACTGTTACAACGAGATGACTATTACAACGAAATGACTGTTACATTGACATGACTGTTACATTGACATGACTGTTACAATGACATGACATACGTGTCTACTACATCGACATGCCTGATACAACGACATGTCTGTTACAACGACATACCATACGTGTCTGATAAAACGACATGACATACGTGTCTGTTACAAAGAGATGACTATTACAACGAAATGACTGTTACATTGACATGACTGTTACAATGACATGACATACGTGTCTACTACATCGACATGCCTGATACAACGACATGTCTGCTACAACGACATACCATACGTCTCTGATAAAACAACATGACATACGTGACTGTTACAACGAGATGACTATTACAACGAAATGACTGTTACATTGAAAATGACTGTTACATTGACATGACTGTTACATTGACATGCCATACATGTCTACTACATCGACATGACTGATACAACGACATGTCTGTTACAACGATGTACCATACGTGTCTGATAAAACAACATGACATACGTGACTGTTACAACGAGATGACTATTACAACGAAATGACTGTTACATTGAAAATGACTGTTACATTGACATGACTGTTACATTGACATGCCATACATGTCTACTACATCGACATGACTGATACAACGACATGTCTGTTACAACGATATACCATACGTGTCTGATAAAACGACATGACATACGTGACTGTTACAACGAGATGACTATTACAACGAAATGCCTGTTACATTGTCATGACTGTTACATTGACATGACTGTTACAATGACATGACATACGTGTCTACTACATCAACATGACTGATACAACGACATGTCTGTTACAAAGACATACCATACGTGTCTGCTACAACGACATGCCATACGTGTCTACTACATCGACATGACTGATGCAACGCCATGTCTGTTACAACGACATACCCTCCGTCTCTGATAAAACGACATGACATACGTGACTGTTACAACGAGATGACTATTACAACGAAATGACTGTTACATTGACATGACTGTTACATTGACATGACTGTTACAATGACATGACATACGTGTCTACTACATCGACATGACTGATACAACGACATGTATGTTACAACGACATGCCATACGTGTCTGATAAAACGACATGACATACGTGACTGTTACAACGAGATGACTATTACAACGAAATGCCTGTTACATTGTCATGACTGTTACATTGACATGACTGTTACAATGACATGATATACGTGTCTACTACATCGACATGCCTGATACAACGACATGTCTGTTACAACGACATACCATACGTGTCTGTTACAACGACATGACATACGTGTCTACTACATCGACATGACTGATGCAACGACATGTCTCTTACAACGACATACCATACGTCTCTGATAAAACGTCATGACATACGTGACTGTTACAACGAGATGACTATTACAACGAAATGACTGTTACATTGACATGACTTTTACATTGATATGACTGTTACAATGACATGACATACGTGTCTACTACATCAACATGACTGATACAACGACATGTCTGTTACAACGACATGCCATCCGTGTCTGATAAAACGACATGACATACGTGACTGTTACAACGAAATGACTATTACAACGAAATGCCTGTTACATTGACATGACTGTTACATTGACATGCCTGTTACAATGACATGACATACGTATCTACTACATCGACATGCCTGATACAACGACATGTCTTTTACAACGACATACCATACGTGTCTGATAGAACGACATGACATACGTGACTGTTACAACGAGATGAATATTACAACGAAAAGCCTGTTACATTGACATGACTGTTACATTGACATGACTGTTACAATGACATGATATACGTGTCTACTACATCGACATGACTGATACAACAACATGTCTGTTACAACGACATACCATACGTGTCTGATAAAACGACATGCCATACGTGACTGTTACAACGAGATGCCTATTACAACGAAATGACTGTTACAACGACATACCATACGTCTCTGATAAAACGACATGACACACGTGACTGTTACAACGAGATGACTATTACAACGAAATGACTGTTACATTGACATGACTGTTACAATGACATGACATACGTGTCTACTACCTCGACATGACATACATACGGCGAGAGCTCACCCCGACCATGGCGCCGAGAGGTTGAGAGGTCAACGAGAGGTCACCGGGTATCCCGACATGAAATATCACGGTTAACTCCCCCTCCGCCGCACGCGTTATGCGCGCGGGGCGCCGCCCTATATATCTTCGTTAATTTAGCGCCTAAATGCGGGTCAATCTTTCTCTACTACTAGCTAGCTGTCAGGCACCAACAAAAGCCTCACGATTCACCTGTCTCATTCAGCCTCTAATTCTGTGATCGCCTGTAGCATAGTGGTAAGTGTCTGGCCTGGCACGCCGTAGACCCGTGTTCGAAATCAGATGGAGACTGTTTTTTTAAAATAATTCGGAATTTTTAAAATACGGAGCGCCGAGGTCACGCCGACATAAACCCCCAGTCAACATCCCGACACGAAATGTCACCGTTAACTCCCCCTGCGCCTACAGTACATTAGGCGCCCAGAAGAAACCTCATTATGAGAAACCTGATGTTGTATAATCTACTAACCTATCACTATCGCTCAAGTACACCAAGCGCTCCAAAGTCAGCACACACCAGACATAAACAGCGCACTTCCGGGGTCACCGGGCCTAGAGGTCAACATCCGAACACGAAATGTCACGGTCAACTCCCCCTGTCTAGCGTGTACATTAGGCGCGCCGCGCGCCTACTATATATCTTTGTTAATTTAGCGCCTAAATGATAATCAAATCCTTCCTGATATACTACTGTCATGTAGTGAATGATCTTGAAAAAGAGAGTGGCATTTATGTGAGGTCGAGAATGATTATTAGGTATGTAGAGTGTGGGATACATAGGAAGGGGTGGGGGAGAAAGTGTGTTTGTGAGATAGATAATGGTACTGTAATGAGGCAGAAAATAGTGTGTTTGTGAGATAGATAATGGTACTGTAATGAGGCAGAAAATAATGTGTTTGTGAGATAGATAATGGTACTCTAATGAGGCAGAAAATAGTGTGTTTGTGAGATAGATAATGGTACTCTAATGAGGCAGAAAATAGTGTGTTTGTGAGATAGATAATGGTACTCTAATGAGGCAAAAAATAGTGTGTTTGTGAGATAGATAATGGTACTCTATTGAGGCAGAAAATAGTGTGTTTGTGAGATAGATAATGGTACTGTAATGAGGCAGAAAATAATGTGTTTGTGAGATAGATAATGACGTAAAAAATAGTGTATTTGTGAGATAGATTATGGTACTGTAATGAGGTAGAAAATAGTGTGTTTGTGAGATAGACAATGGTACTGTAATGAGGTAGAAAATAGTGTGTCTGTGAGATAGATAATTGTACTGTAATGAGGTAGAAAATGGTACTGTATTGAGGTAGAAAATAGTGTGTTTGTGAGATAGATAATTGTTCTGTAATGAGGTAGAAAATGGTACTGTATTGAGGTAGAAAATAGTGTGTTTGTGAGATAGACAATGGTACTGTAATGAGGTAGAAAATAGTGTGTCTGTGAGATAGATAATTGTACTGTAATGAGGTAGAAAATGGTACTGTATTGAGGCAGAAAATAGTGTGTTTGTGATATAGATAATTGAACTCTAATGAGGTAGAAAATAGTGTGTTCATGCGGCATATAATGGTACTGTAATGAGGTAGAAAATAGTGTGTGTGAGATAGATAATGGTACTGTAATGAGGTAGAAAATAGTGTGTTCATGCGGCATATAATGGTACTGTAATGAGGTAGAAAATAGTGTGTTTGTGATATAGATAATGGTACTGTAATGAGGTAGAAAATAGTGTGTTCATGCGGCATATAATGGTACTGTAATGAGGTAGAAAATAGTGTGTGTGAGATAGATAATGGTACTGTAATGAAGTAGAAAATAGTGTGTTTGTGAGGTAGATAATGGTACTCTAATGAGGTAGAAATAGTGTGTTTGTGAGGTAGATAATGGTACTCTAATGAGGTAGAAAATAGTGTGTTTGTGAGATAGATAATGGTACTGTAATGAAGTAGAAAATAGTGTGTTTGTGAGATAGATAATAGTACTCTAATGTGGTAGAAAATAGTGTGTTTGTGAGGTAGATAATGGTACTCTAATGAGGTAGAAAATAGTGTGTTTGTGAGGTAGATCATCATCATCAAGCGCCGGGCCTGCTGGCGTAGGTGATCATGTCTCTCCACAACTTTCGATCTCGACAGTTATTTATCATTTCAGTTTTTGACCTTCTGCCAAGCCATTCTCTTAAGCTCTCTGGTATTTTTTCTCTTTGCTTCCCTTTATCTCTTCGTCCCTCAATTTTTCCAGTTGTTACAATATATTCCAGTGAGGTAGATAATGGTATTCTAATGAGGTAGAAAACAGTGTGTTTGCAATTCAATTGGTTTTTTTTTCTAATGTTCACTTGACGATTATTAAAGGAATAAATTGTCCTCTTCATTATTTCGCCATTGAATGGGCGTTAACGTAGATGCGTTGTGTTGTAGTTTGCGACTAGGTTGTTATATTGTTCCCTTTGGACCTACAACATTCGACAACAAGGCATTTTTGAATGTTGGGTTGGTTTCCCTCTTCTATCCACACTCACTTAGACTTGTTGGTCTCTTTCCTGGAACATCTATGAGAGGTGGAGTCATGTGTTGATCTGTCTGATGTTCGACCATTCTGAACCACGCAATCTGCTTGGGGTCTCTGACCGTTCTCAGCTTTGTAGCGTGTAGCTATCTTGGCCTTAGAAATAGTGTTGTGAGAGAATTTAAGAGCGGAGACAATACATATAAATTGAACACATTTATCAGACATGTTGGAATTTGTTCATTGATCCACAAATGTTAGGACGCACTTGTCCTATTCGTGTGTATTTCAGCACTCGTCCTCATCCTCGTTGTATTGTTATCATCGTGACTTTAACCTAGTTCTAGCACTTTGCCTTATAATCGTTTACCGCACATCTACATATCACTCCCTGCATATGCGCTGTACAAATCACAAATATAAATGCTAGACTTATAGACTTAGGGGACTCAACGCCAGCTGGTTTTGAGTTTTCTGCGCCCCGCGTAGTCTGTCACGTTTTACAGGAGGCGACACCTGCTGCACGCGAATGGCGCGTGCCAATCAAAACCCAGGTAGAGAGCTGGGGAGGGAGTGGTGTCTCCAAGCGACAGAAATGAAAAGAGAAGAGGGGTGCGGGGTGAGACAAACTCAGTGGCGTGGCTAAAGTGTTGAATCTTTTGGGCGCCAATGAGTTTCTAGCTCTTTTCGTAATTTTGCTTTTTTATAATTCATAGCCAAAGAAACGTTTCTGGTCTGGTGTTGTCCTCCATCTTGTCATGGCGGATAAAGAAGCCTGTGTCGCTAATGAGCAACAATGCGAAGAATGCAACACGCAGCTGCGCATTTTAATATCAACGTGACTTTTTAATTAAATCCCTAAATTGTTGCATCATTGGGGGGGGGGAGCTGTTGGTCTAGAAGTATGACGTCAGCATCTGGTCAAGAAGGTCCCCGGATACAGACGGTGGGAATTTTTCACTTCGAATCCGTGAATTCTTCGCGACCTGACCCTTCCCCTTGACTTAGGAAAGTGAGTTTCGAAGTCTAGCCCTCACGAATAATTCGAAAAACAGAAAATCACGCGCGCACGCGAAAGGACCATTGGCATGTACAAGTTGAAGAGTAAACGAAGCAAAACAAAAAAAAAAAAAGAAAAGAAACAAAAGAAACAAAATTTAATTTTTAAGTAAGATCTACTCATACTAAACTCCAATTATTCTTAACATTCATATTTTTACAAACGCTTCTAATACCTGATATGATGCGTTTGGGGGACTGGTTGGTCTGAACCAGTTGGGATTTTTATTTACGATTTCTCTTTGCGGCAACCAGCACTGGTCTCAGCAGCGAGACCCGGTTTGTTTGTGCTATCTACCGATGTTTCAGTCCTACCTGTTTGTGTTATCTACCGATGTTTTAATCCTACCTGTTTGTGCTGTCTACCGATGTTTCAGTCCTACCTGTTTATGCTATCTACCGATGTTTCAGTCCTACCTGTTTGTGCTGTCTACCGATGTTTCAATCCTACCCATTTGTGCTATGCGATGATGTTTTAATCCTATCTGTTTGTGTTATCTATCGATCTTTTAATCCTACCTGTTTGTGATATCTACTGATGTTTTAATCCGGCGGGTTTGTGCTATCTACCGATGTTTTAATCCTACTCGTTTGTTCTATCTACCGATGTTTCAGTCCTAACTGTTTGTGCTATCTACCGATGTTTTAATTCTACCTGTTTGTGCTATCTATCGATGTTTTAATCCTACTTGTTTGTGCTATCTACCGATGTTTCAGTCCTACCTGTTTGTGCTATCTACCGATGTTTCAGTCCTACCTATTTGTGCTATCAACTAATGTTTTGGTCCTACCTGTTTGTGCTATCTATCGATGTTTCAATCCTACCTGTTTGTGCTGTCTACCAATGTTTTAATCCTACATGTTTGTGCTATCTACCGATGTTTTAATTCTTCCTGTTTTTTCGATATATATCGATGTTTCAGTCCTACCTGTTTGTGCTACCTACCGATGTTTCAGTCCTACTTGTTTGTGCTATATATCGATGTTTCAGTCCTACCTGTTTGTGCTATCTACCGATGTTTCAGTCCTACCTGTTTGTGCTCCCTACCGATGTTTCAGTCCTACCTGTTTGTGCTATCTACCGATGTTTCAGTCCTACCTGTTTGTGCTATCTACCGATGTTTCAGTCCTACCTGTTTGTGCTACATACCGATGTTTCAGTACTACCTGTTTGTGCTACCTACCACGGTTTCAATCCTGCCATTTTGTGCTATGCGCTGATGTTTTAATCCTATCTGTTTGTGCTATCTATGGATGTTTTAATCCTACCTGTTTGTGCTGTCTACCGATGTTTTAATCCTACTTATTTGTGCTGTCTACCGATGTTTTAATCCTACCTGTTTGTGCTGTCTACCGATGTTTTAATACCACCTGTTTGTGCTATCTACCGATGTTTTAATCCTGCCTGTTTGTGCTATCTACAGATGTTTTCATCCTACCTGTTTGTGCTGTCTACCGATGGTTTAATCCTTTTGGTTTGTGCTATCTCCCGATGTTTCAATACTATATGAATTCTACTGAAGATCTTGCTGAACAACGAAAGTAGCAAGATTCCCCTATAGTTCTTACATTCCAAACAGGTCTCCGTCATTTGAAAGTTTCATAATACCTTATTCTTTTCAGACATCTGGTAATCTCTCTTCTTCCCAAAATTTTGTTTAATATTGAATGTGTATCTACTGTTACCACAGAACTCTCCAGACCTTACTCCACCTCTTCGCCGTGCCTCTAGTAACAGACTAACTAGTCTAGTCCGGCCGAGTGATTAGGGATCGAGAGAGAAGACAACATGGAACTTAAAAATATAATGCTGAAGTCGGATATATTGGGCCGAAAAGAGCATGAGGTGTAACCTTTAGTCTTCGGGTGAGCACAAAAGAAGCGAATTACCGTATTCGTACTTCAGACCGTGATGCCTCACTGTTGTGTAATATATTCTTCCTAGAACTATATGACTTAATTAGATAATTCTGTTATCAAATAAACTATATGTTTTTGCTTCAAATCAAACAGATATTAAATATACTTATACAAAACAAATAAAATAAAACACATATCAGAAACTGCTAGAAAAAGGGTTTGAGCAATACAGAAGAGAAAATCCTAATGAAAAAAAGTTACAATCAAACGGTAATGCATAAAGAAAAGCATTAAAGAAACTTGCGACACCTTACCCAAAAGAGAAAAGATCAAAAAACAAAAATGGATAATTAACACCATCTTAGAAAAAAATGGAAGAAAGGAGACAAGCGAAGAACACTGCCCAATACAATAAAATAGATAATGAAATACGCAAAATGTGAAAAAGGCAAAAGAAGATTGGCTCAGCCAAAATGTTTAGAAATAGATATTATTGAAAGCAAACAAAACTTATGAGGAATGCACACAAAAATAAAGAGAATGACTAATACAAATTTTTTTTTAAAAAAAGCCACAGAAAGCGGATGCATTGCAGACAAAAAAAGGAAAAGTGCTAACAAGACAATAAAGACATAATAGATAGATGGCAGGAATATATAACATGATTAATTCATGATCAAAGGGACAAGAAACCAGTTATAAAATGTACATCAGGCTATACAATCCTAAAATTCGAGGTGGAAAAAAACTATAAAAATAAATAAAAAGGGAAAAGCAGCAGGACCTGACAGCATACAGATAGAGATGATACAGGCACTAGAAGATTTCGGCATTGAAGTGATTACAGACATATGCAATGACATATACCATACAGGATACATACCAAATGAACTAAAAACATCAACTTTTATTGCATTGCCTAAACGTAATGGTGCAGTTGAATGCAGTGACTTTAGAACAATAAGCCTAATGCGCCATGTTACAAAAATCTTGCTAAAAGTTATACAAGGAAGGATTCAGAATAAAATCAATATTGTATTAGAACAACAATTTTAGAAAAACAGTAGGACAAAAGAAGTCATACTCTGCATGAGGATGTTAATCGAAATGTACACAGAAGTAAACAAACCAATAAATGCCTGCTTCGTAGATTACACTAAAGCTTTTGATAAAATACACCATAAACAATTTATAGACTGCCTAAAAAATATACATCTAGGTGACACACACATACGACTAATGTGTAATTTACACTGGGAGCAAACAGCAATAATAAAATATAACAAAGAGAACTCTACACATATTGGTATACAGAGAGAAGTAAGACAAGGATGCATCCTATCACCAAGCTTGTTCAATCTATACACTGAGCAAATCTTTAAAAACATCACAGAGATGCCAGGCCTAAACATTAATGGAAAGATAATCAATAACCTCAGTTATGCTTATGATACTGTACCACTAGCAGAAAATCCTAAAGATCTGCAAAATTACTTAATGAAATACACATAACAAGCAATAAATATGGATTAGATATGAATATCAAAAAGACTAGAACTATGATCATAAACAAAGATAATACTCAAAACCTACAATTGGATATCAATGTGGAAGGAATAGACCTGGAGACAGTTCAAAGTTACAACTATATATACTATAACCAATGATGACAAATGTAAAATTGAAATAAACAAAAGAATAGGAATGGCAAAAAAGTAATGTTAATGCCATGAAAAATATCTATCTATCTATCTATTGTCCTTTCGAGCCGAAGACGGCACATAGGGCAGAACCACAGTCTCAAAAACAGAAACCTTGCGTGCCAAAATGGCACATATTGCAGAGATCACTGCTCTAAAATCTATGGCGCTGTTTTCATAACAACACTTTTTACAATGACAGCTTGTCAAGCCATTGATCAGCCTCCTTAGTCGCCTCTTACGACATGCCTGGAAGGTCACAGTGTCACTATTCTTTACCTCCCTCATAATGAGGCCCCGGTAACACACAGGAAAAATATACTAACATTAAAAAAATAACACCGGGGCTAAAACTAAGAATAGAAAAATATTATATCTTCTCAACATTTATTTATGGTGCAGAAACATGGACAATAGACAAGAAAACAGAACAGAAAATTGAGACGTTTGATATGTGGATTTACAGAAGAATAGGAAGAATTGGATGGAAAGAAAAGAAAACAAATGATGAAGTTTTAAAACAACTAAAACTGAAAAGAGAACTATTAACAAAATTGCAAGCGAGATCAATGAAATTTTTGACGCATGTTAAAAGACACAACAGCCAACTAAAAGTAACATTGGAAGGGAAATAGCAAGGTAAATGAGGCAGACCAAGACTAACATGGACGAGTAACATTAAAAGATGGACAAGTCAGCCTATGACAACCTGCACTATCAAAGTAAGAGACAGCGGAATCGCGCTCCATGGTAGCCAACATTCAATGCGGAGACGGCACTCAATGAAATGATATTTTTTTTGGCTAAAATATTTTCACTATTTCTGCAGGTGGCGGTCTGTTGAGGATTTTCCAGCTTCACTCAACGCTTCATCTGTTCTTCTACTGACAGAGCAACATGTCTGTATAACGAAATATTTCTTAACGAGATCAGTGTAGTCCTCACTTATTCTCTCCCTTTTGAAATTTTCAGACATCGATGTCCATTGCATGCCCCAGTGGCTTGATAACTTCAGCATCTTTCCCAGCCGCGATGGTTGCTCTTTAAAGCTTTTGCACCTCATTCCAAGCAGCATTTCAGGGGCTGAAGAGAGTATTGTCACTGATTGGACGTGTTGTAGCATTTCTGGGGCTGAAGAGAGTAATGTCACTGATTGGACGTGTTGTAGCATTTCTGGGGCTGAAGAGAGTAATGTCACTGATTGGACGTGTTGTAGCATTTCTGGGGCTGAAAAGAGTAATGTCACTGGCTGGACGTGTTGTAGCATTTCTAGGGCTGAAGAGAGTAATGTCACTGGCTGGACGTGTTGTAGCATTTCTAGGGCTGAATAGAGTAATGTCACTGGCTGGACGTGTTGTAGCATTTCAGGGGCTGAAGAGAGTAAAGTCACTGGCTGGACGTGTTGTAGCATTTCTAGGGCTGAAGAGAGTAATGTCACTGGCTGGACGTGTTGTAGCATTTCTGGGGCTGAAGAGATGTCACTGATTGGACGTGTTGTAGCATTTCTGGGGCTGAAGAGAGTAATGTCACTGGCTGGACGTGTTGTAGCATTTCTAGGGCTGAAGAGAGTAATGTCACTGATTGGACGTGTTGTAGCATTTCTGGGGCTGAAGAGAGTAATGTCACTGACTGGACGTGTTGTAGCATTTCTGGGGCTGAAGAGAGTAATGTCACTGGCTGGACGTGTTATAGCATTTCTGGGGCTGAAGAGAGTAATGTCACTGACTGGACGTGTTGTAGCATTTCTGGGGCTGAAGAGAGTAATGTCACTGGCTGGACGTGTTGTAGCATTTCTGGGGCTGAAGAGATGTCACTGATTGGACGTGTTGTAGAATTTCTGGGGCTGAAGAGATGTCACTGATTGGACGTGTTGTAGAATTTCTGGGGCTGAAGAGAGTAATGTCACTGATTGGACGTGTTGTAGCATTTCTGGGGCTGAAGAGATGTCACTGGTTGGACGTGTTGTAGCATTTCTGGGGCTGAGGAGATGTCACTGATTGGATGTGTTGTAGCATTTCTGGGGCTGAAGAGATGTCACTGATTGGACGTGTTGTAGCATTTCTGGGGCTGAAGAGAGTAATTTTACTGACTGGATGTGTTGTAGCATTTCTAGGGCTGAAGAGAGTAATGTCACTGATTGGACGTGTTGTAGCATTTCTGGGGCTGAAGAGAGTAATGTCACTGAATGGACGTGTTGTAGCATTTCTTGCTCAACTCATCTGTTGGCTAGAGGCGTGTATTGTCACTGGCTGGGCGTCTTGTAGCATTTCTTGCTCAATTCTTCTGTTGGCTAGAAGCGTGTATTGCCATTGGTTGGACGTGTTGTAGCATTTCTTGCTCAATTGTTATGTTGGCTAGAAGCGTGTATTGCCATTGGCTGGGAGTGTAGTAGCATTTCTTGCTCAATTGTTATGTTGGCTAGAAGCGTGTATTTCCATTGGCTGGAATCGTTGTAGCATTTCTTGCTCAATTGTTATGTTGGCTAGAAGCGTGTATTGCCATTGGCTGGGAGTGTAGTAGCATTTCTTGCTCAATTGTTATGTTGGCTAGAAGCGTATATTGCCATTGGCTGGAATCGTTGTAGCATTTCGTGCTCAATTGTTATGTTCCCTAGAAGCGTGTATTGCCACTGGCTGGACTTTTTGTAGCACTTCTTGTTCAATTGTTCTATTGGCTAGAAGCGTGTATTGCCACTGGCTGGACGAGTGCAAAAAAGCAATGATTGCGTATCTGTTTGGTTAATGGAATGTGATGGGGTGAGGTGATGTAATAAAAAGTGCTACATTTTGGTGGTTTGAAGCTGCCATTCAAAATGGTGGGTTTCTGCAATGTGATTCAAGCAAAAAAAAAATTAATTAGTTTACATATTGGTTGACAGAAGTTGTCATGTCACAGCCTGGAGATCAGACTTTCTTATTTCCTCTTATTAGTTGTATAATTGTGTCATGTTTTTCTGACTTTGATTAGTGCGTGTATAGTTTCAGCCATCATAACAGGAAATGTCTTACTTGCAGGGAACGAGGCACGGCGCTGTCTCCAGATAAAAGATTTGTCCCACTCTCTTGCTTCTAAATTTTACTTTTATGTTCAGTCTTTCTTTCTTTCTTTCTTTCTTTCTTTCTTTCTTTCTTTCTTTCTTTCTTTCTTTCTTTCTTTCTTTCTTTCTTTCTTTCTCTCTTTCTTTCTTTCTTTCTTCCTTCCTTCCTTCCTTCCTTCCTTCCTTCCTTCCTTTCTTTTTTACTTTCTCTCGTTCACCCGATGACTACTAAATAAATAAATTAGTTTAATTTTAATAATTAATTTCTTTCTTATTGTCTTTTTTTCTTTCTGTCACTCTTGCATTGACGTGACATTTTGACCAAAAACTATACCGACCCACGCGCTGTTCGCGACGACCGTTACAGCAAACCGGAAGTGTGGATCATGAGCTGCGCACTTTTTCCCCCAAAGAACGCGACACGTTCACTAGAGACAGAATGAATAAACAGGATGATCACCTTGTTGGTTAGTGCAACAGGATCTGAGCAGATATGTGAAAGTGCTCTTGCAGTGACGCCATTCC
Organism: Megaustenia siamemsis; assembly: GCA_032433765.1. Classification (NCBI taxonomy): domain Eukaryota; kingdom Metazoa; phylum Mollusca; class Gastropoda; order Stylommatophora; family Ariophantidae; genus Megaustenia; species Megaustenia siamemsis. The sequence continues at coordinate 75,702,632 of JAVIAB010000139.1, read as the reverse complement.
GGTTCAATGTCTATACTGAACTACATTTGAATATAACTATTCTCATTTAAATGTTAAATTGATGCTGTTACCTTACAACTACTATTAACCACAATTATAGTGATCTTCGCAGTTTCATGTGTTTAATTGGTCTACATAGGAGCCGCGATAGCTCGATGGTTAGTGAACTGGACTACAATGGACAAGGGGTAGGGTTCGATCCTGATCGACGGCTTCCAGATTCACCCAGCCGTAAATTGGTACATGATTTTTTTCTGGGAAAGTAAAGCGGTACGGGGGAGCCGCGATAGCTCAGTGGTTAGTGAACGTAACTACCACGGACAAGGGGTAGGGTTCGATCCCAACCGACGGCTTCCGGGTTCACCCAGCCTTAAATGGGTACCGGATTTTTTTCTGGGAAAGTAAAGCAGCACGGGTGTAATACTGACCACATTACCCCAAAAATCATGTGCTGAAGGTCTGTAAAATATAGGGTCACTAACACCATATTTCCCTATACGCCACTTGGCGTGACGGGGGAACTTTACTTTTTTTTTTTAAACGGTACGGGCGTAATACTGACCACATTACCCCAAAAATCATGTGCTGAAGGCTTATAAAAAGTATTGTCACTAATACCATATTTCCTATACGCCACTTCGCGTGACGGGGCACTACTTTTTTTTTTCACTTAATGGCCCTACATTAAAAAAAAAAGTAAAGTACCCCCGCCACGCCAACTGGCGTATAGGGAATATGGTGTTAGTGACCATAAATTTTACATACCTTCGGCACATGATTTTTGGGGTAGTGTGGTCGGTATGACGCCCGTACCGCTTTACTTTCCCAGAAAAAATCCGGTACCCATTTAAGGCAACCCGGATGCCGTCGGTTGGGATCGAACCCTACCCCTTGTCCTTTGTAGTCCAGTTCACTAACCACTGAGCTATCGTGGCTCCCTAATGGCCCTACATACTCAACATAATTCACGCGTCTAATCGTCACCACTTTCACTTTTTCCCCCGTTACTCGATTGGTTTACTTCAAATAGATGCGTTGTATTCGTCTCTATATTCACATTTAAAATGCACCGATTCCATTTCCCGGTACGAACTTCTCTATATGCCCCCCTGGCTACTGAGAAAGTAACAGTGAGTTATTGTGACGAGTACTTGAATCTGAATTTAACTCACTGACAACAAACCTGTCTAGCAACACTATGACACGGATGTTATGATTCACGTGAATAAAGGAATTTGTTCTCGGGTTGTAGTTGCAGATTCTCCTTGGGGGGAAATCTCCTGTCACGTACCACTGTCCGCGTGAGCAATTCGAGGTTGTGGGAGATTGGTCTTCTGGGAATTTTCTTGGGGTGATTATGGTAAAGAGATAGGCTGCCTTCTATAACTATTTTGCTGTCATTCAATCACTGTTCTAACCGAAGGACGAATCAAATCACTGTACAAACCGATTACTTCTTGTGAGGATAAAGCTGATTTATGATATAATCAGCAACAGTTGATGAAATAGTCACTGGTATTATTTCTTCTTTCATCCGTGGTTTAGTCGGTTCGCTATTTGGAATGGGTTAATAACCTATTGGGGATATTTATTTCCATCTGGCTTGAATGTATTACATTCCTTTTTCTAACGCTGACCCACAAGCTTTAAAAAAAAAGTCACTTTTTTCATAAAAAGTTATATGTATTATTTATTTCAAGATGCAGCCATTTTCCACTCGTTTCTCGTGTAAATAATATTGTTATTGTTAAACATTGTTTGCACTTGTTTTATTTATGTTGTAAATTGCTTAATCGTTGTACCCTTAATTTAAACGTTTCAATACTGTATGCATGGTCAACAACTTTTTGTTGCCTCCAACTTCTTTTACTCCTTCTTCTTTTGTACACATTAAGCATTGTCTGTATCTGCAATTTCGTTTCTTGCATACATGTTACTGTTTGTTTCTTTTTCTTCCTTTTTCATTCTTCTTTCTTCCATCTCATCTTCCCCATTCTTATTCTTTCTTCTTTTTTTCTAATTCTTCTTTTAAGTTTTTCTTTTTTTATCTTCTTTCTTTTTTATTCCTCTTCTTCTACTACTCTAAGGGGCACAAGTCAGCATTTGACAACCTGCACTATGACAACCTGCACTATGACAACCTGCACTATGACAACCTGCACTATGACAACCTGCACTATGACAACCTGCACTATGACAACCTGCACTATGACAACCTGCACTATGACAACCTACACTATGACAACCTGCACTATGACAACCTACACTATGACAACCTGCACTATGACAACCTGCACTATGACAACCTGCACTATGACAACCTGCACTATGACAACCTGCACTATGACAACCTACACAATGACAACCTGCACTATGACAACCTGCACTATGACAACCTACACTATAACAACCTAAACTATAACAACCTACACTATGACAACCTGCACTATGACAACCTACACTATGACAACCTACACTATGACAACCCGCACTATGACGACCTAAACTATGACAACCTGCACTATGACAACCTACACTATGACAACCTACACTATGACAACCTGCACTATGACAACCTACGCTATGAAAACCTGCACTATGACAACCTACACTATGACAACCTACACTATGACAACCTACGCTATGAAAACCTGCACTATGACAACCTACACTATGACAACCTGCACTACGACAACCTACACTATAACAACAAAACACTACAACAACCAACACTATAACAACCTACACTATGACAACCAACACTATGACAACCAACACTATAACAACCTACATTATGACAACTTGCATTGTGACAACCAAAACTATAACAACCTAAACTATAACAACCTACACTATGACAACCTGCACTATGACAACCTACACTATGACAACCTACACTATGACAACCCGCACTATGACGACCTAAACTATGACAACCTGCACTATGACAATCTGCACTATGACAACCAACACTATGACAACCTGCACTATGACAATCTGTACTATTACAACCTACACTATAACAACCTACACTATGACAACCTATACTATGACAACCTGCACTATGACAATCTGTACTATTACAACCTACACTATAACAACCTACACTATGACAACCTATACTATGACACTATGACAACCTACACTATGACAACCTACACTATGACAACCTGTATTATGGTAACCTGCACTATGGCAGCCTGCATTATGACAACCTGCACTATGACAACCTACACTATGACAACCTGTACTATGACAACCTACACTATGACAACCTACACTATGACAACCTACACTATAACAATCTGCACTACGGCAACCTGCACTATGGCAACCTGCATTATGACAACCTGTAACATGACAACCTACTCTATGACAACCTGCACTATGATAACCTACATTATGACATTCTGCACTATGACAACCTACACTATGACAACCTACACTATGACAGCCTGCACTATGACAACCCGCACTATGACAACCTACACTATGACAACCTGCACTATGTCAAACTACACTATGACAATCTGCACTAGAACAACCTACACTACGACAAACTACACTATGACAAACTACACTATGACAACCTGCACTATGACAAACTACGCTATGACAACCTGTACTATGACAACCCGCGCTATCAAAGCGAGAGACATAGCAGAATTGCTCTCCTTGATAGCCAACTTTCGATGCGGAAACGGCACTCAGTGGCGATGAGATGATGATACAATTGAATGCTGAATTTTCTATTATGAAGCGTTAACAGCTCACACACATTATTTGTAATACTCATATTGTAAATACACAGGTAAGGAATGACAACACTTTCGAACGCATTCAAGAATAAATGTCTAAGGAAAATACTTGGTATAGAATGGAACGAATTCAAAACAAACGAGGAAATTAGAGAAATCGCCAATCAACCACTAATATCTTCAGCAATAAAGAAAAGACGATGGTCATATGTTGGACATGTGATGAGAAGAGATGAGAAGAGATAATAACCGAATATCAAAGCAAGCCCTCATGTGGGAAACAACAGGTAAGAGGAAAAGAGGAAGACCCAGAGAGACACTGAGAAGAACATTGTTGAGAGAGGCAAGAGCAGCAGGAAACAGCTCCCTCAATGAAATAGAGCTGCTTGCACAGAACAGAGACAGATGGCGAGATTTGATAAAATATTTTTACAAGAATTGGAAACTGCTAGAATAAAAATTTAGATATGAGGAGGAGTATCCGGGTCTACGCCCTATGGGCTGGTACGGCTCGAGAGGTCAATAGGTTGATAGATAATAGTATTTATAGAAGGAACTTTTCTGGAGCGAAAGAGAAACATACAATATGCAAAGGCAACTATATTTTAACAAACTCAGAAAAATCCACATACAGAAAAGAAAAAAAAAGAACAACAAAGCGGCTCCATGTAACACTACTTGTCTTTGATTTTCACTAGTAATGCGTGGGTCTTATTCATTTACAGTAGATTGCATTCTCTTTAATTTATCCTATTCTAGCCATGAATTTAACAGAAATCTATTTAATTGTTGTGTGGTCCTTTTCATCTTGTCAGTGGTTTAGTGGAGGCTCTTGTGTATTTTTGTTGTTGTTATTGAGGTTTTGTTTTTGTCGAACAGCTTCTTTCGTGGCTAATTATACCAATGTTTAACAAACACACTCAGAAACTGAATTAATAAATCAGTCACACTGATCCACAGGGTTTTCCATCTTTTTTCATGAGCCTTCTTTATATATATATATATATGATCATGTCTCTCCACAACTTTCAATCTCGACAGTTATTTATTGTTTCTGTCATTGACCTTATTTCAAGCAATTCTCTTAAGCTGTCTGGTATCTTTTCTCTTTGCTTCCCTCTATCTCTTCGTCCCACAACTTTACCATTTATCGCAACATATTCCAGTTGTTCTCTTCTCATTACATGGCCAAAAAATGATGATTGTTTCTTCCTAATATCGGAAATTAGCTCTGTTTTTGCTTTGGCTTCTTTCAGAATGTTTTCATTTCTCTTCTTAGCTGTCTATAGTATTTTCAACATTCTTTTGTAAAACCACAGTTGTACACCCACCCAGTGATTTTCTTGTCCGTGTGTGTATGTATGTATGTATGTATGTATGTATGTATGTATGTATGTATGTATGTATGTATGTATGTATGTATGTATGTATGTATGTATTATATATATATATATATATATATATATATATATATATATATATATATACAAACAAATATATATTTGAGCATACATGAAGTTTAGTGCAGATAAAGAGCATCCATTGTAACACGAGCTCAACACAGGGAAAAGTTAAAAAGAGGCCAATAATGGGTGGGCCGAACAGAAGATGTCATCAAACAGGTCTGTGGGCTTACCAATATCAACGCTGACAAGGAGTGGATACCGGTGCCTACGTCATTCAAGGGAACATTCTCCTGCATTGTCATACTCGACAGGAAAAGTAGGGAACAGAACTCAGTCGTAGTCAATGCGGGGGTGAACGGTCTCATCTATAATCTAGACAGATGGATCTGTAATACGATACCAAAGAAATGCATGGGCATTTACAGCACGCTCGGCAGGCAGAATAGTCAAAGAAGACAGGGGTGCATACGTCATGACCATGAATAGCATAACGATGGAGATGATGGCAGTGACCAAGGCATTCAACTGGTCACAAGACTACACCCACGCCTGTATACTGAGTGATTCGATGAGCATGATAAAAAAAAAAGTGGAGGCGGGCTCTGTACGCATGCAATGGTTAGAGTCATTGCAGGTCAAAAATACGCAAGGTCACCTTTGTCTATGTTCCTGGACATGCGGTAGTACGGGGAAATGAAAGAGCGGACAGGTTGACTAGCTGCGCTGTCGTTGAGAACAGTCAATCAATGGATCAGGCGGGCATCATCAATGCCCTTCTAGATGTGGGAAGAGCACAGGACTTCGGCAAACACAGATCGACGTCACTCCTTCGGATGATAGAAATGGGAGTTAATATGGGCACAGCCAGAAATGAGAAACTTAGTGGACGTGTAAGAAAACTGATCAACCAACACAGAACTGGAGTCGTCAGTCGCCGGACTCTGCGGGAGGAGGGGATCTGTGCACCTTTGGACATGTTCGGAGCGCAATGATGATGACCCGTAAATAACTCATTAACTCAATAACTCAATAACTCATTAACTCAATACCATATACTGACACTGTGCTATTGCTGCGTTATCTAGTCCGCATGTACAAGATCGTGGAATTGGCATAATGTCCGTTGTGTCCATAGCCAAATCTACATAGGCCTAAACGCAGAAAGAAACAATCAACATTTTCGGGCACATCATGAGAAGAGGAAAGTTGGAATATTTGGTTACAACTGGCAAAATACAGGGAAAGAGAGATCGTTGATGACAAAGAAAGAAAATACTGGATAGCTTGGTGTCATGGCATGGAAAACAGTGAACAACAGAACTGATACGATGCACGGTAGATAGAAGATTTGTGGAAGGACATGATCGCCTACGCCAACCGGTATAGCACGTGATAATGATAAACGTAGAATAGGTAGTGCCTGGAATGATATCACCCGTCTATATATCTCATGTGAGTGAATGTGTCACGGTAGTGGATGTTTTACTGGGTTTCCTTTCAGGTTTTGGTTTGTCACTGACTTAGTTGTATCTTTCTTTGTTGAACGTTTGAGCTACCTGATCTGCGTTCCGTCATTGGTTAATATTTGGCAAGCAAATCTGTTTATATGGTCACCAAGGAGATGTAAATCAGGATCTTGATCAATTCTTGGTTTCTGCTTTGCGTGCTATGGAAGTGTGAATTGTCGTGTACATTATCCGTGTCTTCGGCTTTTTAAAAAATTAAATCCTGTCAATGAAGCCATTATCCCATGAAAACATACATGTTTATGTCCGTTTTTCTCTGTTTGTATATGTGACAAAAGTATATGGTGGTTGGTTGGTTGGTTGCGTTCGCCCGATGACTAAAGTATTCTAGAGTATCATGGTAGACTAGAATATTCCTCTTCATCTTCCGCCCTTACAATGACGTAGTGGACGTGTCTGCGTTGTGTTGGTTGTGGTTAGCAGTATAACTGTTATATTTGCGCCTTTCGGCCCAACACATCCGACTTTAGCACGACATTTTTGAGTACCGGGTTGTCTTCCCTCTTCGATCCCTGCACGCTTGGCCAGACTAGATAGGTTAGTCTGTTACTGGAGGCACCACGGAGAGGTGGAGTAGGGTCTGGATGGTTTTGGTTCACCGATCCTGGCGCAAGCCATCAGCTGTGGGTCGCTGACAACTTCCAGCTCTGGTGCTGGGAGGCGAACTGAAGTATTTTAAAACAATATATTGTTGTCTTTGATGTAGTATCTGCATTGAAGGAGAATAAGCAACGAAGACACATCTATAATTGTTATTTGTTTCAGTGCACATTATTTGTGTCCCACAGAAAGCTGCTTCTGGCCGCAACGTCGGACTATTTGTGTTGCCTTCATTAAATGTAAATTATACACTTATACATTTCTATTTTATTCGTGGATCAAGTTACACGAAGGAAAATGATGGGATCTTCTGCATTCTCTTGGCACAATCTCCACTTCATTATTTGCTGTAAAGGAGCTCGAGAAATGAACGTAGGTTCATTGTGCTGTAGAATACACTATAATATACTGTAGTCATTATATATGTGCATTGCTATCTCGCATGACATGTCCAGCGTGCCATTTTTTTTAATAACAATTTTTTTTTAAAAAGAGAAAAGAGACTAAAGTGGTATGGTAACAGGGAATCATAGGAGGAAAAGGTATGTATTACAGCCCTCAGAAAAAATAAACATAGAACAAAATATGGTCCGAAGCAGGATCGAACCCGTAAGATTATCTGAATTGTCGCCTCGGAAGTTTTTCTCTATAATAATATTTGTTTATTATTATTTGTCTCCTGGTATGGTAACAGCCTTACGTAAGTGAGAAACAAAACAAAAGTCGAACAACGTTTCGGCCAAGTAGACCTTCAGCTGGAACAAGAAACATCAACACCTATATATATATATATATATATATATATATATATATATATATATGCCATTTTTTAGTACCTGGTTGTCTTCCTTTGTCTTTCTATACGTCCTTGGTCAGACTGGTTTTTGTTCAACTCCAATGTTAAGTCAGTCTTTTTATATGGCTGTGGAATACCAGATTGCCTAACTTGTCTGTCTATACGCTCTTGGTCAGCCTGGTTTGCATTGCCAGGCTCATCGAATGAAGGTAGAATAATCTTGGTCATTTCTGGTTCACATATCCTTATTAAACAGTCAGTTATGAGTTGCTGACAACTTTCATCGTGGATGATGGTATTCCTCATGTTCAAGTTAGAATAAATTAAGAATTAAGAGATAAATTTATGAATAGAGAAAGGTAGACATAGAAACACGACTACAAAAATAGGAAGAAATAATAATATTGCTGGTGACACGTGTTTCACGAACTAAAAGTTAAGGATGATGATGATGGATGTAAAGGTAGGATAATCAGTCATCCGGGACCAAGTGACCCAGATGCTACACCCCAGCTCTATTATTCACGAGGTAAGAGCCCGTTGTAAATAATGAGATTACTGGAGCCATCTCAATCCTACCGAGGTTGTAGGTTTTATGACTATTTAGATATCGATCGAAGGTTCTCACATTTGTTAATATTTAGACTCTTTCTTATTTAGATTTTTTTTTAAAAATATGAAACTTGTGAATTGGATCGACTAATTCAATCAATTGTAAGGGATGGCAGTTTCTTCTTCTTCTCTTTACATTTTCTTCATCATCATCATTGAGTGCCGTCTTCGCATCGAAGGTTGGCTATCATGGAGCGCCATTCCGCTCTGTCTCTTGCTTTGATGGTGCAGATTGTCATAGGCTGACTTGTCCATCTTTTGATGATACTCGTCCATGTTTGTCTTAGTCTGCCTCTGCCTCTTTTACCTTGTATTTTCCCTTCCAATATTACTTTTATTAGGCTTTTGTGTCTTTTAACATGACCCAAACATTTCATTTGTCTTGCTCTAATTGTGTTTAGTAGTTCTCTTTTCATTTTTAGTTGTTTTAAAACTTCCTCGTTTGTTTTCTTTTCTTTCCATCCAGTTCTACCTATTCTATCACTTTTTCTTCTTCTCATCTTTTTCCTCCTTCTGTCACCAACGAACAGTGGGTTCCAAACATAAGGAAGCCAGAATGTGAAATCGAACGATTTTTAGGTTGACATTTAACCTGGTTATTTGCGACATAAAGATTGCATCAATTTACGCTAAGTAAAATATTTCCTTCCATTATTGCTCTATATTATCATAATATCATAAAATCATAGTTATTTGAATTGTAGTAAAAAAGTACAATAGTGCCCCTTCACGCCAAGTGGCCTATAGGGAATATGGTGTTAGTGACTATAATTTTTATAGACCTTCGGCACCTGATTTTGGGGGTAATGTGGTCGGTATTACGCCCGTGCCGCTTTACTTTCCCAGAAAAAAATCCGGTACCCATTAAAGGCTTGGTGAACATGGAAGCCGTCGGTTGGGAGCGAACCCTACCTCTTGTCCTTTGTAGTCCAGTTCACTAACCACTGAGATTTCGCGGCTCCCTTATTTGCATTGTAAGTTATGACAAAACATTGGGTTTGCTGCTAATTAACATCGCTAACAGTTTTTTGCAATCGCTAACAGTTTTTTGCAATCGCTAACAGTTTTTTTTTGCAATCGCTAACAGTTTTTTTTTGCAAATCGCTAACAGTTTCGTACAAGTTTTTTTTCGTTTTATATATAAAGACGAGGTTCAGGGATTTAAATAGTAACTCTGATTTTCTGTCAATCTATACTTCTGATTATATTTATCAGAAATGATAAATAGCTGCCGCGATCGAAAGTTGTGGAGAGACATGATCACCTACGCCACTAGGCCCGGTAGTTGATGATGATGATGATGATGATGATGATGATACTTCTGCACATTGCGATAAAGAGAGGAGGAAAAAGTCATGTTATTAGTTAAACTAGTGTTGCCATGGCAACCAGGGAGATTATTTCCAAAATGACCTACTTCGTTCTCATACATACTGCAAAGGGAATAGATATCTGTGTGTAGTAGCAGATTTGATCACAACAAACGAATAGTCAACGCTATTTATTAGTAGCGGCTGCAATTACTTGAGCTATGTCACACCTACACTAGGTAATGCGGTGGTTGGTTGTACATCGATTGTTTGATAACTGATGTGGAATATGATCGCGTGATGTATGTGTGATAACACATTAGGAAAGTCGTGATCTCTGTTGCTTGCTCTGAATATCAGAGGTAAGTGAATTTAAATATCTGGGAATAATGTGAACCTCAGATGGTAGATGTGCATACAACAGAGGTGAGATGCAGAATGGCTCAGGCAAAAGTAGCTTGCCAAAAAATTAAGAAGATGCTGTGCAATCCATTTTTGACAATATAAACAAGAAAAAAAACAGTTCTTACATGTTATGTAGAGCCAGCGTTAACATATGGATGTGAATTATGGAAAATGGGACGACAGACATGAAAATCATTAAAGGCTGTAGAAATGTGATTTTACAGAAGAATGTTGAGAATAGCGTATACAGCTAAGAAGATTAATGAAAACGCTATGAAAGAGGCCAAAGGAAAAAGAGAGTTAATTTCCTACATTAGGAAGAAATAATCATTATTTTTTGGTCATGTAATGAGAAGAGAACAGCTGGAATATATTGTAACAACTGGGAAAATTGAGGGACGAAGGGATATAGGGAAGCAAAGAGAAAAGATACCACACAGCTTAAGAGAATGGCTTGGCAGAAGATCAACAACAGAAATAATAAATAGCTGTCGAGATCGATAGTTGTGGAGAGACATGATCACCCATGCCATTAGTCATGGTGCTTGATGATGATGATGAATATCCACCTCTGCCTCCTGCTTCTCTTTCTTCTTCTTTTTCTATCTGAATCCATCCGATTATTAGTCCATTTTCATCATCTGCTCTTAAATAGCGTTTATATGGATTCATCATCATCATCGAGTGCCGTCTCCGTAACGAAGGTTGGCTACCATGGAGCGTCATTCTGTTCTGTCTCTTGCTTTGATGGTGCAGGTTGTCATAGGCTGATTTGTCCATCTTTTGATGTTACTCGTCCATGTTAGTCTTATTCTGCCTCTGCCTCTTTTACCTTCTATTTTCCCCTCCAGGATTACTTTTCAATGGACTAAGATGCGTCGTATTTTACAGCGAGCTGTGACGTTTGCACCATTGACCCAACACATTCGGCTTCAAAATGACATGTTTGGATACCCCGTCATCGTCGCCATTTCATTTCTTTTCTTGGCCAAATTTATTGGTCTCCTGGTCCAACATGGAGGAGGTGGGAGGGGTCTTGGTCAGTTCTGATTCACTAACCCTGACACATTTAGGACTATTTAGTTAGGGGTTACAAGCTACCTTCTGCTTTGGTGGTGTTAAGCTAAGATCCAGTAGGGTGGTGTAACGGACACTCATATAAGGTATGGTGACAGCCTTACAGCAAAAAGGAACTCAACACAATACTGACGTTTCGGTCTGCATGCAGTCTTCTTCAGAAAATGAGAACAACTACAACACACGATGATGCACAGATAACTATTACTACATCTAGGATGAGTGGGACAGGTAAGTTAAGGAAGTGGACGGAGAGATAAGAGATGAGATTGTGAAATAAGAGAAAGATATGTGCTGCATGTTGGAGGATAGGTGAGATGTGGAAAAATATTGGCTAGTTATGGCTAATGGTTATTCGAATTACAGATTACAGGTAGGGTTGTATTTTTCTCTATATAAAAAATACAACTCTGGCAACTGCCTAGAGCGATGAAGTTGTAATTAGCAACTCTTCATCATGGTTGCAATTTAAAAGTTGCGATGATCACTTAGCTTGAATAATTATAAAATAAAACTGACTGAAAATCATTATTATAATTGGTTGGTTAGTGATTACATATGTTATAGCCATCACCATGTTATTCATCTTCTTTTCTCTTTCTCACTGGTACCGAAAAGGTGTCCTAGTTATATCATTTGTCGTTCTTGCGCTGCTCGAATTGTCTGAATTGGTGATTTTCCTTTGTTGTTACATGTCTCTGTCACTGCATATATCCATCTTCTTATGGGTCTTCCTCTTGATCTTTTTTTTCCAAGCATTCTCGAGAACAACACATTTAATGGTCATTTCTAAGAATTCATTCTGACCAGGTGACCAAACCATTTAAGTTGTTGTGCTATATATTCTTGGCAGGGTCACCATGTTAGTAACTATAGCGATTTATGATGAAGGGGAGGTAACGATAACTTCAATTATCTTGAACGGCAGAATATTTAATGTAAAGGTAGAGTACGAGACTTGAATCGGCGTCTTAGCACTCGAGTTTCCACCCATATGTGCTCGACCGCCTATCCAGAAGTGTTCGGAGACTTCTGGATAGTGTCGCTTCAGTGCCTCGAAACTCACGATGCGAGGCGGCAATCCTCACCTTCTCAGAGTACTACTACCTTGTTACCCATTTCTGCCAGCAGATAGCAGGGGTATTTGTTTCTCCCCCAATCACGGGTACAACCCACACTGCATCCAGCGGGAATCGAACACGGGTTGTCCGAACGTCGGTAGCCCAGTGGGGTGGTTTTCCCAACTAGGCTACCGAGGCCCCCATTTAATGTGATTTTGTGATTTGAGTAACAAGTGAAACCATCAATTCCAAAGTAACAAGTGTAACCATCAATTCCAAAGTAACAAGTGTAACCATCAATTCCAAAGTAACAAGTGTAACCATCAATTCCAAAGTAACAAGTGTAACCATCAATTCCAAAGTAACAAGTGAAACCATCAATTCCAAAGTAACAAGTATAACCATCAATTCCAAAGTAACAAGTGTAACCTTCAATTCCAAAGTAACAAGTGAAACCATCAATTCCAAAATAACAAATGAAACCATCAATTCCAAAGTAACAAGTGAAACCATCAATTCCAAAATAACAAATGAAACCATCAATTCTAAAGCCAGATTAGCTCTGTAGAGTTATTTCTGAACATTAAATTTCTTTCTTTCCTTTCTCACTTTTCTTTCGGCGTCGAAGACAGATATGATTTGCGGTTTCTTGCTCTTATATTGACCTCTTCTGATGTTATACCTACGAGTGTTTATTCCGTTTATGCACTTTTTTCTTGGTCGACTTTTTGGTTTGGCGTTCTCGTATCGTTTGTTGGTAACTCGCTGTATTAGATTTAGTTCTTTATTTCTTATCACACACCCGAACTGACAGACCTGTTGTCACTTTATGTATTCAATAGCTGGTTCTATTCCTAGTCTTTTTTGTAACACTTCCTTTCTAATCTTATCTCTAACTGTTTCCTGTGTTCAGTATGACACTTAAGAAGTGGTTACGTTCTAATAGTTCTTAAATCTAATGTGCAATTAAAGACATTAATTGCTGTTTATATTAATTATATGTGATTTATTTCCCTTTATTTTCGTCATTACTTTGTCATTAAAAAGAAAAGCACCATAACTTAAACCGTAATTTATGTATTTATGGTGCAGAAACATGGACATTAGACAAGAAAACAGAACAGAGAATTGAAGCCTTTTAAATGTGGATATATAGAAGAATAGGTAGAATTGGATGGAAGGAAAAGAAAACAAAAGTTGAAGTCTCAAAACAACTAAAAGTGCAAAGAAAACTACTAAATACGATTCAAACAAGACAAATGCGATTTTGGGGCATGTTAAAAGACACAACAGCCTACTAAAAAGTAATCCTGGAGGGGAAAATACAAGGTAAAAGAGGTAGAGACAGACCAATACTAACATGGACGAGTAACATCAAAAGATGGACAAGTCAGCCTATGACAACCTGCACCATTAAAGCAAGAGACAGAGCAGAATGGCGCTTCATGGTAGCCAACATTCTTTGCGGGGATGGCACTCGATGATGATGGCGAATTTATGTATATTTTCTCTTGTCTTTAAAACCTTTGGGGCGTTAACATGGAGGCTTGTTTATGATATTTCCTTTTTTTTTTCTTTTCCAGTTATACTTTCTATCAAACAAATTAGGAACAAGGTATGTTTACTGCACCCTGAAAAATCAACAAACAAATAGAATAATACACAGCTCGAATTAGGCTGGACCCGTATTCCTAGACACAGCTCCTTGGCACAAGAGGCCTGCATTTCAGCACACTACCAGTGAACGAACGTAATCTACTTTCTAGGATTGTTTGAATACTTTCCCCGTCTAGTCTTTGATGTCATCAGTCCAATTACTTCTATGTTTGCCTCTACGCCCTTCAAACCTCACTGATCTCAGTAAGATGCTATTCTTCAAGGTTGTTAGATCTTGTGATAAAACGTAGCAGAAAAGTTTCGGTTTTTTTTTTTTTTGTCTTATCAATTTTAGAAACTCTTCCAGTGGGCCTATGTTATTTTCTGTGATTTATTTAGGGAACTCATTTCTGGTGTGGTATGTGACTTCTCGGATCTACTGTAACATTTATGTAGCGTTATTACTTTGTCATTAAAAAGAAAAGCACCATAACTTAAACCGTAATTTATGTATTTATGGTGCAGAAACATGGACATTAGACAAGAAAACAGAACAGAGAATTGAAGCCTTTTAAATGTGGATATATAGAAGAATAGGTAGAATTGGATGGAAGGAAAAGAAAACAAAAGTTGAAGTCTCAAAACAACTAAAAGTGCAAAGAAAACTACTAAATACGATTCAAACAAGACAAATGCGATTTTTGGGGCATGTTAAAAGACACAACAGCCTACTAAAAAGTAATCCTGGAGGGGAAAATACAAGGTAAAAGAGGTAGAGACAGACCAATACTAACATGGACGAGTAACATCAAAAGATGGACAAGTCAGCCTATGACAACCTGCACCATTAAAGCAAGAGACAGAGCAGAATGGCGCTTCATGGTAGCCAACATTCTTTGCGGGGATGGCACTCGATGATGATGGCGAATTTATGTATATTTTCTCTTGTCTTTAAAACCTTTGGGGCGTTAACATGGAGGCTTGTTTATGATATTTCCTTTTTTTTTTCTTTTCCAGTTATACTTTCTATCAAACAAATTAGGAACAAGGTATGTTTACTGCACCCTGAAAAATCAACAAACAAATAGAATAATACACAGCTCGAATTAGGCTGGACCCGTATTCCTAGACACAGCTCCTTGGCACAAGAGGCCTGCATTTCAGCACACTACCAGTGAACGAACGTAATCTACTTTCTAGGATTGTTTGAATACTTTCCCCGTCTAGTCTTTGATGTCATCAGTCCAATTACTTCTATGTTTGCCTCTACGCCCTTCAAACCTCACTGATCTCAGTAAGATGCTATTCTTCAAGGTTGTTAGATCTTGTGATAAAACGTAGCAGAAAAGTTTCGGTTTTTTTTTTTTTTGTCTTATCAATTTTAGAAACTCTTCCAGTGGGCCTATGTTATTTTCTGTGATTTATTTAGGGAACTCATTTCTGGTGTGGTATGTGACTTCTCGGATCTACTGTAACATTTATGTAGCGTGAATTTATTTCGAAATCTTCTCTCTTATTCTTCCTCTCCCTCTTTTTCCATTTCTCTTTCTTCCAATTCTTTCTTTTCTTCTTCTTCTGTTATTATAATGGTATTTTTGGTATTCCGCGTTTACTGACGACTACACCTCTTTACGTCAGCTCTCAAGTGGATGCTCTGGAGCCGTAGATGTTTTGTGTCTCTAGTTTGCGACATGGCTACGAAATTTGCGCTATTCGGTACGAGACATCCGACTTCAGCACTGGTAGGTTGCTCAAGTTTTTATTCTGACGATTAGATGTGCCTTTATTCTGACAATTAGATGTGCCTTTATTCTGACGATTAGATGTGCCTTTCATTCTGACGATTAGATGTGCCTTTATTCTGACGATTAGATGTGCCTTTCATTCTGACGATTAGATGTGCCTTTCATTCTGACGATTAGATGTGTCTTTTATTCTGACGATTAGATGTGCCTTTATTCTGACGATTAGATGTGTCTTTTATTCTGACGATTAGATGTGCCTTTATTCTGACGATTAGATGTGTCTTTTATTCTGACGATTAGATGTGCCTTTATTCTGACGATTAGATGTGTCTTTTATTCTGACGATTAGATGTGCCTTTATTCTGACGATTAGATGTGTCTTTTATTCTGACGATTAGATGTGTGCCTTTATTCTGACGATTAGATGTGTCTTTTATTCTGACGATTAGATGTGCCTTTATTCTGACGATTAGATGTGCCTTTATTCTGACGATTAGATGTGTCTTTTATTCTGACGATTAGATGTGTCTTTATTCTGACGATTAGATGTGCCTTTCATTCTGACGATTAGATGTGTCTTTTATTCTGACGATTAGATGTGCCTTTATTCTGACGATTAGATGTGTCTTTTATTCTGACGATTAGATGTGTCTTTATTCTGACGATTAGATGTGTCTTTTATTCTGACGATTAGATGTGCCTTTATTCTGACGATTAGATGTGTCTTTTATTCTGACGATTAGATGTGTCTTTTATTCTGACGATTAGATGTGCCTTTATTCTGACGATTAGATGTGTCTTTTATTCTGACGATTAGATGTGCCTTTATTCTGACGATTAGATGTGCCTTTCATTCTGACGATTAGATGTGTCTTTTATTCTGACGATTAGATGTGCCTTTATTCTGACGATTAGATGTGCCTTTATTCTGACGATTAGATGTGCCTTTCATTCTGACGATTAGATGTGTCTTTTATTCTGACGATTAGATGTGCCTTTATTCTGACGATTAGATGTGTCTTTTATTCTGACGATTAGATGTGTCTTTATTCTGACGATTAGATGTGTCTTTTATTCTGACGATTAGATGTGTCTTTTATTCTGACGATTAGATGCGTCTTTTATTCTGACGATTAGATGTGCCTTTTATTCTGACGATTAGATGCGTCTTTATTCTGACGATTAGATGCGTCTTTATTCTGGCGATTAGATGTGCCTTTATTCTGACGATTAGATGTGTCTTTATTCTGACGATTAGATGTGCCTTTATTCTGACGATTAGATGTGCCTTTATTCTGGCGATTAGATGTGTCTTTATTCTGGCGATTAGATGTTCCTTTTATTCTGACGATTAGATGTGCCTTTATTCTGACGATTAGATGTTCCTTTATTCTGGCGATTAGATGTGTCTTTTATTCTGACGATTAGATGTTCCTTTTATTCTGACGATTAGATGTGCCTTTATTCTGACGATTAGATGTGCCTTTATTCTGACGATTAGATGTGCCTTTATTCTGACGATTAGATGTTCTTTATTCTGACGATTAGATGTGCCTTTATTCTGACGATTAGATGTTCTTTTATTCTGACGATTAGATGTGCCTTTATTCTGGCGATTAGATGTTCCTTTATTCTGACGATTAGATGTGCCTTTATTCTGACGATTAGATGTGTCTTTATTCTGACGATTAGATGTGCCTTTATTCTGACGATTAGATGTGTCTTTATTCTGACGATTAGATGTGCCTTTATTCTGGCGATTAGATGTTCCTTTATTCTGACGATTAGATGTGTCTTTATTCTGACGATTAGATGTGTCTTTATTCTGACGATTAGATGTGCCTTTATTCTGACGATTAGATGTGCCTTTTATTCTGACGATTAGATGTGCCTTTATTCTGACGATTAGATGTGCCTTTATTCTGGCGATTAGATGTGCCTTTATTCTGGCGATTAGATGTGTCTTTATTCTGACGATTAGATGTGCCTTTATTCTGACGATTAGATGTGCCTTTATTCTGGCGATTAGATGTGCCTTTATTCTGGCGATTAGATGTGTCTTTATTCTGGCGATTAGATGTGCCTTTATTCTGGCGATTAGATGTGCCTTTATTCTGACGATTAGATGTGCCTTTATTCTGACGATTAGATGTGTCTTTATTCTGACGATTAGATGTGTCTTTTATTCTGACGATTAGATGTGTCTTTTATTCTGACGATTAGATGTGCCTTTATTCTGACGATTAGATGTGCCTTTATTCTGACGATTAGATGTGCCTTTTATTCTGACGATTAGATGTGTCTTTATTCTGACGATTAGATGTGCCTTTATTCTGACGATTAGATGTGCCTTTATTCTGACGATTAGATGTGCCTTTATTCTGACGATTAGATGTGCCTTTATTCTGACGATTAGATGTGCCTTTATTCTGGCGATTAGATGTGCCTTTTATTCTGCGTAAACATCCATTAATGAAAGTCTGAATATTCATGATTGCCATTTTTTTTTTGTTCTCCATGTTTCACAGCCATATAAAAAGACTGGCTTAACAGTGGAGTTGAACATTTTATTATTCACCCGCTGAGCCTAGGAATACAAAAACCAGTCTGACTAAGGGCGTATAGAAAGACAAGGGAAGACAATCAGGACATAAAAGAAAAAAATCCCGCAGTCTGTGACATGTTTCAAACCTGGAGTCTTCTTGTTTGAATAACAAAGTCTAACCTCTAGACCACCCATTTCTTCAAGTGGGCGGCTGATAGCAGATTGCTTTCGCCAGGAACAGTGAATCAAAACTGATGAAGATCCCACTTAACATGTCCGCTATGGGACTAGAAAAATTATAATTAGTGGCCAACAAATAATTATTAAGGAAAGAGCGTCGCTTTGCGGTGTTCTTTCTTGAGTGAGCTACAATGACACATATCCCTTGAGATATTATCATCGTCATCATGTGCCATACCGGTTGGCGTAGGCGATCATGTCCCTCCACAATCTTCTATCTACAGTGCATCGTATCAGTTCTGTTGCTGAATGTTTTCCATGCCATGACACCAAGCTATCCATCATTTTCTCTCTTTGTCGCCCGCGATCTCTCTTTCCTTTTATTTTGCCAGTTGTAAACAAGTATTCCAACTTTCCTCTTCCCATGATGTGCCCGAAAATTGTTGATTGTTTATTTCTGATGTTTTTTAGGAGTTCCCTTTTTGTGTTGGCCTCTTTGAGAATTTCCTCATTGATCTTTTTAGCTTTCCAGGAAATTTTCAACATTCTTCTGAGAAATCCCACCTCGGTGGCCTCTAATCGTCTTTTCATTTGTTTGTTTACTGTCCATGATTCACTTCCATACGTCAGAATTGGTTCTATATAGCACCGATGAACTGAACTCTCTTTCTCATTTTTATTGACATAGATATGTTGCATAAGATATTTTTCATTTTCTGAAATGCTATTTTGGCCTGAGCTATTCTGCTTTTTATTTCCGTGGTGCATCTTCCATCCGATGTTATTATTGTGCCCAAGTATTTGACGCGTTGCACTTGTTTCTCTCTCTCTCTCTCTCTGCGATCAAGACTCAATCAGAGTAGGATTCCAGACTCTCACATGAAGACAACTGTCTGTTTAAGTGAATTGATCGATCACACAGACAGAACATCATAATTAGAGTCTGTTAGATCCACTACGATTGAATACCTGTTAAAAAATTGCACTGTGTTCTGCGCCCAGTGCATCCGATTTCAGCCAGCATTTTATTCAGGTTTGCTTTCCTTAGCTGTTGATTGTCCCCAATCTTCCTGCAATGCAGCAGATTTTCTTTTCTGTAGGGGGATTCTGCCCTTAGATGGTCGGCCCTCCCAGGTTTACGAGCACCATCTGCCCGAGTCACTAGAGGTGACTAACACAGACAAACACACACAAAGATATGAGATGTGACCAACACTGACATGCACACAACGATATGAGGCATGACCAACACTGACACACACCAAGATATGAGATATGACTAACACAGACACACACACCGAGATATGAGATATGACTAACACATATACACACACTAAGATATGAGATATGACTAAACACAGTCATGCACACACAAAGATATGAGACATGACTAACATAAACATGCACTCACAAAGATAGGAGATGTAACTAACATAGACATGCACACACAAAGATATGAGACATGACTAAACACAAACACACAAAGATATGAGACATGACTAATATACACAGATACGATAAGATATGAGATGTGACTAGCATGGACATATACACAAATATATGAGACATGACTAACATAGACATGCACACACAAAGGTATGAGATGTGACTAACATAGACATGCACACAAGGATATGAGATGTGACTAACATAGACATGCACACAAGGATATGAGTTTCAGATTTGTCCTGTCTATTTATATGCTGCACGCTAGTGATGGTTGTTTCTTCTATATTACCATTACTTCTGTTTTCTTACTTTCAGACTGAGACCTTTCTTGTTGCTTTCTTTTACTATTATGTCTATCATTTCTTGTAGTTCATTCTCTGTCTCAGCTATTAAGGCTGTGTCATCCGCATATCGCAAATTATTTTTACTTGACATATAAATCCTACTATTATAGTGAAATCAGATGTTATGGCCCGAAAGTTTCGTTTGCTGTAACAACGACAAAGCGCAACTACGCCACTTAACGTTATTTTAAGGTCGAACAACGAAAGAAGAGGGATGATGCTCACAAATGCCTGAGGATAAAACGGTCAACGACTCATAACTGATTTCGTGCGCTAGAATTGGCGAACAAGAGTGTTGATCAAGATCCTACTCCACTGTCCAGCGGTGTTCCTTGAAACAGACTAACCAGTTTGGCCAAGCGAGTAGGAATCAAAGATGGAAAGCTGAAGTCGGATGTCTAGGATCGAAAGACGTAAATATTTCAACCTCACAATAAACCAGAAAACAACGCATCGGCGCCCATTTAACATCTTTTTAAGGACGAAGAGGAGTTGACGTCGGGTCATTCAGAAGACCATATGAGGTGATTAGCATTTCAGAAAATGAAAAATATCTTATGCAACAAATCTATGTCAATAGAAATTAGAAAGAGAGTTCATCGGTGCTATATAGAACCAATTCTGACCTATGGAAGCGAATCATGGACAGTAGACAAACAAATGAAAAGACGATTAGAGGCCACAAAGATGGGATTTCTCAGAAGAATGTTGAAAGTTCCCTGGACAGCTAAAAAGACCAATGAGGAAGTTCTCAAAGAGGCCAACACAAAAAGGGAGCTCCTAAAAAACATCAAAAAGGAACAATCAACATTTTTCGGGCACATCATGAGAAGAGGAAAGTTAGAATACTTGTTTACAACTGGCAAAATAAAAGGAAAGAGAGATCGCGGACGACTAAGAGAGAAAATACTGGATAGCATGGTGCCATGGCATGAAAAATATTCAAGAACAGAACTGATACGATGCATTGTAGATAGAAGATTGTGGAAGGACATGATCGCCTACGTCAACCAGTATGGCACATGATGATGATGATATGAGGGAAACGTGAATTATACAACGTGGTGGTCGGGTCATAAACAAGTTTGAGAATCCCCCACATAGTATCCAAGTTTATTGCTCTTCAAACTTGGACGAGGGATAGACTATGTCTTGAGGCTTCTTTTGTGTGTGTCATGTCTGTGCGTAGACGTGTATGATTTGGTACAGTTTTGTTTACAAACGAATTTAATCTTGAAGGATGAAACACTCCCGTTTTGACCACAAACTGAAATCTCTTTAGTTGTATTCATCCGTTCTGGTTATTAACACTTTTAGACATCCATTCCTAAACTCTAAAAGTTGAGCTGAAAGGCAATTATCCAATAGAAGGACTGACCTAGAAATCTTTTTGCTGAATTTCTTTAACTGGTGCAAAGAATACTTTTGGTATTTATAATAATTGAAGTTTCCTTTGAATTATGAATATTCAATGAGGGTAACTGTGCTGACATTCGCGTAGTTGGGGATTGTATGTGAGGAGAGTATGGTACTGTGAAGATGAAACATTTAAAACATCCATACTGCATGATGACATCTACACGTGTTACCAGGAGAAATAAATAAAACATGCATTATGTGTTACAATATAATTAGTCAAGGAGACAAATAATAATAAATGAATATTATTATAGAGGGAAACTTCCGAGGCGATAATTCAGGGAATCATAGGAGGAAAAGGTATGTATTACAGAAAAAAAGTTACAAATAAATAACAACAGAAAAAAACAAAGAACAATATATGGTCCGAATGGCTAAATTTTTAATAAGCTGAGTGGCAGTGTTCCTAAGCGTTGGGCTTCTCGTGGCAAGGCGCGGTGCCATGGAGTACCGGTTCGATCCTGCTTCGGACCATATATTGTTCTTTGTTTTTTTCTGTTGTTGTTTATTTGTCATTTTTTCTGAGTGCTGTAATACATACCTCTTCCTCCTATGATTCCCCTATAATTAGTCAAACGCGAACTGGCCATATAAAAGTCAAATATCAGTGGAACCAAAAATACGAATCTTCGATGGTGCTGGATAGGACAGACGCGGAAGCAACTAAAAGCATTACATGATAAAGCCTGTTTTGGAATCCACAGGGAAGGAGAGAAAGAGTAAGAAGAAATATACTTGGAGAATAAATGTGCAAGCAGAGATGAAGCGGATGGGGACGACTTGAAGAGAATGACAAGAAACAGAACGGGTTGGAAATTTCTTATTGAAAACATATTCTTGTTGGTGTTGTGTTGATTGTGTTGCCTACTTCTTAATGAAATTTCTTATTGAAAACATATTCTTGTTGGTGTTGTGTTGATTGTGTTGCCTACTTCTTAATGAAATTTCTTATTGAAAACATATTCTTGTTGGTGTTGTGTTGATTGTGTTGCCTACTTCTTAATGAAATTTCTTATTGAAAACATATTCTTGTTGGTGTTGTGTTGATTGTGTTGCCTACTTCTTAATGAAATTTCTTATTGAAAACATATTCTTGTTGGTGTTGTGTTGATTGTGTTGCCTACTTCTTAATGAAATTTCTTATTGAAAACATATTCTTGTTGGTGTTGTGTTGATTGTGTTGCCTACTTCTTAATGAAATTTCTTATTGAAAACATATTCTTGTTGGTGTTGTGTTGATTGTGTTGCCTACTTCTTAATGAAATTTCTTATTGAAAACATATTCTTGTTGGTGTTGTGTTGATTGTGTTGCCTACTTCTTAATGAAATTTCTTATTGAAAACATATTCTTGTTGGTGTTGTGTTGATTGTGTTGCCTACTTCTTAATGAAATTTCTTATTGAAAACATATTCTTGTTGGTGTTGTGTTGATTGTGTTGCCTACTTCTTAATGAAATTTCTTATTGAAAACATATTCTTGTTGGTGTTGTGTTGATTGTGTTGCCTACTTCTTAATGAAATTTCTTATTGAAAACATATTCTTGTTGGTGTTGTGTTGATTGTGTTGCCTACTTCTTAATGAAATTTCTTATTGAAAACATATTCTTGTTGGTGTTGTGTTGATTGTGTTGCCTACTTCTTAATGAAATTTCTTATTGAAAACATATTCTTGTTGGTGTTGTGTTGATTGTGTTGCCTACTTCTTAATGAAATTTCTTATTGAAAACATATTCTTGTTGGTGTTGTGTTGATTGTGTTGCCTACTTCTTAATGAGGCACGATCCGTTGAAGCCCAAAATGTGTCAGGTTATTTTAGACCGCAACTGCCATCCAATATTAAAATTGACAACCACATTTTAGCTGTGGATGATAAAGACCTAAGTTCCACAGGAAGTTGAAATGAAGAAGAAGGACTGAACATAGACATTAATACAATGTAATCAGGATATTTGAGTAGCTTGTATTTTAACCACCGACTGAAATTCCCGGTATATCTCTATAAACATGTAAAATAAATCTGGTGATAGTACAGAACAATAACAGCAGGGCTGAAACTAAGAATAGCAAAATGTTACATCTTCTCAATATTCCTGTATGTGCAGAAACATGGATATTAGACAAGAAAACAGAACAGAAAATTGAAGCCTTTGAAATGTGGATTTACAGAAGAATAGGTAGAATTGGATGGAAAGAAAAGAAAACAAACAATGACGTTTTAAAACAACTATTATTAAAAAGTAAAGTAAAGTACCCCCCGTCACGCCAAGTGGCGTATAGGGAAATATGGTGTTAGTGACCCTATATTTTACAGACCTTCAGCACATGGTTTTTGGGGTAATGTGGTCGGTATTACGTCCGTGCTGCTTTACTTTCCCAGAAAAAATCCGGTCCCCATTTAAGGCTGGGTGAAAACGGAAGCGGTCTATTATTAAAACGAGAACTACTAAATACAATTAAGACAAGACAAATGAAATTTTTGGGACACGTTAAAAGACACAACAACCTACTAAAAGTAATATTGGAAGGGAAAATACAAGGTAAAAGAGACAGAGCAGACCAAGATAACATGGACGAATAACATCAAAAGATGGACAAGTCAATCTATGACAACTTGCACCATCAAAGCAAGAAACAGAGTGGAATGGCGAACCATGGTAGCTAACTTTCGTTGCGGAGACGGCACTCGATGATTGACGAGTACAGGACAGAGTACAGGACAGCTAAGAAGAGCAGTGAAAACGTTCCGAAACACAATGTTCTATGCGTTGGAACACTTGCAATCGGTGTCGGTTCCTTAAAGCTGCTTTCCTGTCAAGTCGAGTAATTTTTACCTGCTACAGTA
Source organism: Megaustenia siamemsis (assembly GCA_032433765.1). Lineage (NCBI taxonomy): Eukaryota > Metazoa > Mollusca > Gastropoda > Stylommatophora > Ariophantidae > Megaustenia > Megaustenia siamemsis. The sequence goes on along the minus strand of JAVIAB010000139.1, from coordinate 75,677,961 downwards.
TGCAGTAGACAGTACAACCTGCGCCAGGCTTGCTGCCTTGCAGGTATGCTCGAGGAGCAACACGCTAATGGAGGGTACCCTGAAGTATAACAACCCCACTGCCTTGAAGTTGAGACTTTTTAATCAAAGGCTAGTGGAGCCAACCGTAAACAAACCGACGGAAAGAAACAGACAACAACCGTCGTAAATTCTTTGTATAATCATGAATCGCCACAATTAAAATGTGGTTTTACATAAAAATGTTGAAAATACCATGGACAGCTAAGAAGAGCAGTGAAAACGTTCCGAAAGAGGCGAAAAAGAGAGTTATATTCAATATTATGAAAAAACTATCATTATTTTTTTCCCTTGTTATGAGAAGGGAACAGCTGGAATATATTGTAGCAACTGGGAAAATTGAGAAACCAAGAGATAGAGGGCAGAAAAGAGAAAATATAGCAGACAGCTTAAGAGAATGGCTTCGCAGAAGGTCAACAATAGAAATGTTAAATAACTGTCGAGATCGAAAGTTGGGGAGAGGCATGATCACCTACGCCAGCAGCCTTGGTACTTGGCATACAAAACTTAGGAATTCAAGTTTTAAAAAGATAATAAACCTAGGAATATATGTGATAGTAAACAAGAAAAAGACAAACCCGAATAAAATGCTGGCTGAAATCGGATGCACTGGGCCACTGGCGCAGAACACAGTGCAACGTATTAACGGGTGTTCAGTCAGAGTGGATCTGACAGACTCTAATTGTGATGTTCTGTCTGTGGGGGTGATCAACACACTTAGCCTGACAGCTGACTTCATATGAGAGTCTGGAATCCTTACTCTGATTGAGTCCTGAACGCAGAGAGAGAGAGAGAGAGAGAGAGAGAGAGAGAGAGAGAGAATCAATGGATATTATACAACTGAATAAAATGAATGAATAGATAGAGTAGAATGTGGGGGAAAAATTAGAGATAAAGTAGAGTAGTAATATATTTAGAGATAAATTGATGTTGTAGAATCGAAGAGAACAGGAAAAGAAAGTTCTGTTCTTAAGCAGCTATGTCAATCAAATTCAGTCAAGTTTAGTCCCAAACCCACTAATTTTATGAAAATTTATTTAAATATGTCTTGTTCCTAATGTGGGACTTAAAACTTCTACCCAGGGACCAATATTCCAGTTCAGTTGGTCTAAATGCAACCCAAAGACCAAAACTGAGATGAGAAACTGAAGGATTGACTCAATGGCTCCCAATTTTGAATTAATGATCGTCACGCCAATCAAAAGATTTTCATTTCTGACTCTAAAACTGACCCTCGGACTCAGAGACTGAAACTTTATCTCAAGAACTGAAACTCGGCCTCAGGACTGAAACTCGGATTTTCTTACTGAAATTTCGACTCATAGTTTGAAATTCTGAGATTTAAACTCGGACTGAAACTATGATTCAACTACTGAAACTCTGGCTCAGGGGCTGAAATTCGGATCGGGGACTGAAACTTTAATTTAACGATATTAACTAAAAAAAAAAATATGATTCAAGAAATAAGTTTTCCGACTCATTGATTTGTTCATTCTCCTGTACTCCTATAAAGAATTAGCAGGTGGAATAGAGGAATTAAAAGTGCTCGGCGTCTCCACTAGAAATGTAAATGATCGCGAGTATTTTAAAAAAAAACTATTTCATCGTTGTGGATTCCCTGGCCGTTGCGTTTATTTTTTCTAAGGTGTACTTTTCACTGATTCAACAAGTTGAAACTTTCTTTGATCTCCCGTTTTTAAAAAAATAATCAATCTTTTTCGCATCTCTAAATTCAAAGGATTACAATACATAATGATGATATACATTTTTATGAAGCAATGTTGGGCGAGGATTATATTAGTAGCATATATATATATATATGCATAAACCCTGCCGCCTGGGAAGAAATAGCTAGACCTCAATCTTTGGAAACAGGCTCTAGAGCTCCAACTCAAACAAGAAGCAGACAGATTCATAGAAAAAGAGAATACACAGGGAAAGAAAAGAAAAAAATAACATTTGCAGGGGCGCTGTAAAATCCATAGTCAACTCTGACTGACGGAGGCTACAACTACTACTATTCATTGATATGTAAAAAAAAAAAAAATAAAAAAAATAAAAAAAAAATAAAAAAAAAAAGTAAAGTACCCCCGTCACGCCAAATGGCGTATAGGGAATATTGTGTTAATGATCATACATTTTACAGACCTTCGGCACATGATTTTTGGGGTAATGAGGTCGGTATTACGCCCATGCCGCTTTACTTTCCCAGAAAACATTCCAGTACCCATTAAAGGCCGAGTGAACTAGGAGCCGTCGATTAGAATGTAACCCTTCCTCTTGTCCTTTGTAGTCCAGTTCACTAACCACTGAGCTATCGCGGCTCCCATTCATTGATATGGAGGCTGTAGAAATGTGGTTCTACGGAAGAATGTTGAAAATATCATGGACAGCTAAGAAGAATAATGAAAACGTTCTAAGCGAGGCCATAGCAAAGAGAGAGCTAATTTCCAATATTAGTAAGATACAATCATCATTTTTGGGCCAAGCAGTGAGAAGGAAAAAGCTGGAATATATTGTAACAGCTAAGAAATTTGAGGGACGAAGAGATAGAGGGAAGCAAAGAGTAACGATACCAGACAGATTAAGAGAATGACTTGGCAGAAGGTCAACAACAGAAATGATAAATAACTGTCGTGATCGAAAGATATGGAGAGACATAATCACCCACGCCAGCAGGCTTGGTACTTGATGATAATAATGATGATGAAATAAATATATAACACACAGACACACAGACACACATACACACATACACACAGACACACATACACACACTTTCGAGTTCATGCGACCCTCACTTTCCACACACAACGAAGACTGAAAAAAAAATTTCTATACATTCTCACCAACGAAGTTTAATTATTTTTGGATGGACTTTGTCCTTTTCTTGAAAATTCGTCAAAATAAGAATGGGGTTAAACGTCTTACATTAAAAAATGATGTCATTACTGTAGGAATAGCCACTGCTATAGAATATATAAGGAAAAAACAAATGAAATGGTTTGGCCACATGACAAGGCAGAAAGATCAAAACACAACATAACGAGCCTTCAACAAACGTTGTGAGAACACCAGACCCAAAGGTCGACCACGAAAAAGATGGATCGATGGAATATTAGAAGCACTAGTAAACATAACAGCAGCAGAGGCGAACAGAAGAGCAAAAGACTGCAAATTATATCTCCTCTCGACGCTGAAAGGCAGATGAGGAAGGAAAGAAGAAGCAGAAGAAAAAGATTCCTTCCGGCCCATACTAATAGTCTGTATTCTGATAATAATAATATGAGTTATTTTGTAAAGAGATCGTGTGCTGTTGTTTTTGGCAGTGTGTTGAGCATGACCCCCAATAGTGAGCAGATGAAACATCTCTAGTTATTCACAAAATGTGCCAAGTCAGCACGAAATATATTTCACCTTTCCCCTCCTCAATTCTCCCACCTTTAGACGGCCCCGAACACCTGTCACAGTACCTGGTTGTGTGAATTGACCGACAGACAGAATAGCTTTCCCTTCTCCCTATTATTCGGAGACCATCCGGGGTGCTCTCGTGTGTCTTGGTCGCCATTTTACCCAGGTAGCGCTAAATCTCTCGGGTTTTCATTTCTGTCCTAGATTTCCATTCATGTGGGATTCGGGCCTGGGTTTATTGTACCATTACCGTTATCCAATAAGCTCTTCTGGTCTGTCCTTCCATAACGTTGGTCATCCTCTTATTTCTATCCATTTTTATCCCCAAATTCCGTTATTCTTTTCTTTTTTACTCTCTCATATCTAGACTCATTTTTGTTCTTACGAAACCTCCATATTTTTGTATTTTCTACTTTCTTCATCTTCTGTGCTCTTTGCCTTTTTATGCATTTAAACTTTTTTTTTTTTTTTTTTGCGTTCACCAGCTTTTACCTCTTGCAAAGTCCCTTGAGACTAGAAGATGAATTTTGCGTGTTAATCCAATTTTCCATGGCAGCCACATGTACGGGAGGTCTCTCGCCGCAGATGCAGATAACTCCGTCTTCGGAGGTACTCATATTTTTTTCCGTCGATGAGTAATTGACGTATCAAGCATGGCCTCGTTGCTGCATCACCGGGTGCAGCTGGGATTTGAACACACAGCCTCTCTGTCTCGAGAGCGGCGTCTTGCCCTGAGACCAACCAGTCCCACAATGAACCGTATGATCTTCAAACCTCTATCATGTCTTATCTTCAAACCTCTATCATGTCTTATCTTCAAACCTCTGTCGTGTCTTATCTTCAAACCTCTATCATGTCTTATCTTCAAACCTCTATCATGTCTTATCTTCAAACCTCTGTCGTGTCTTATCTTCAAACCTCTATCATGTCTTATCTTCAAACCTCTATCATGTCTTATCTTCAAACCTCTATCATGTCTTATCTTCAAACCTCTGTCGTGTCTTATCTTCAAACCTCTGTCGTGTCTTATCTTCAAACCTCTGTCGTGTCTTATCTTCAAACCTCTGTCGTGTCTTATCTTCAAACCTCTATCATGTCTTATCTTCAAACCTCTGTCATGTCTTATCTTCAAACCTCTGTCGTGTCTTATCTCCAAACCACTGTCGTGTCTTATCTTCAAACCTCTGTCATGTCTTATCTTCAAACCTCTGTCATGTCTTATCTTCAAACCTCTGTCGTGTCTTATCTCCAAACCTATGTCGTGTCTTATCTTCAAACCTCTGTCGTGTCTTATCTTCAAACCTCTGTCGTGTATTATCTTCAAACCTCTGTCGTGTCTTATCTTCAAACCTCTGTCGTGTCTTATCTCCAAACCTCTGTCATGTCTTATCTTCAAACCTCTGTCATGTCTTATCTTCAAAACTCTGTCATGTCTTATCTTCAAACCTCTGTCGTGTCTTATCTTCAAACCTCTGCCATGTCTTATCTTCAAACCTCTGTCATGTCTTATCTTCAAACCTCTGTCGTGTCTTATCTTCAAACCTCTGTCGTGTCTTATCTTCAAACCTCTGTCGTGTCTTATCTTCAAACCTCTGTCGTGTCTTATCTTCAAACCTCTGTCGTGTCTTATCTTCAAACCTCTGTCGTGTCTTATATCTTCTCTTTACGGGATAACCTTTCACCCTCATCTCTAGCCTGACTCCTAATCGGAACAGTCTGTTACTGTTTTTATCTTCTCTCTCCTCATTCCCTTATTATTGCCCGCGTCTTCTAGATCAATAAATCCACATTTCAATGGCTTCAATTTTCTGGGTTTTTTTTTCTTGTCTAATGTCCATGTTTCTGCACCATACAGAAATGTTGAGAATATATAACATTTTGCTATTGTTAGTTTTAGCCCTGGTGTTATTTGTTTTGATGTTAGTATATTTTTCCGTGCGCTGCCGGGGTCCGATATGGGAGTAAAGGATTGTGGCGCTGTTCCCTCCTACCAGGCATGTTCGTAAGAGGAGAATAAGGGTATGGGACTGGCTATCCCCTACTGTAAAAACATAAGATGAAAAAAAACTTCACAAACATGGACAAGTCAAAGAAAGGAATAAAAGTAAATCCGCCATCCAGGAAAGATAAAGGCTCTGTGTCTAAGAGATGTTTGGCAATTTACGTACCCTAAATGAACAAGGAAAACCTGCACAGGTAGCAGCAGAAATGAGAAATTACAAAATAAGTATTCTGGGAATGTACGAAGCAAGATGGCTAGGAACGGAAAGGATAACACTAAATACAGGAGGGATGGTTTGATTTTATCATGAGGCCACCAGAAACCTGTAACACAACATAGTGAAGGGGTAGCTATAATGTTATCAAAGAATGCACAGACGACACTGATAGAATGGGAAGCAGTAGGGCCCAGATTAATGAGAGCAACATTTAAAACAAAAATACAAAAAAAAATAAATAAAAGTACACATTATCCAATGCTACGCACCAACCCATGATAAGGATGATTTAGTTAAAAGATTAGTTCTATAAACAGTTGCAATGTCAGGTGGATGAAAGACGAGCCAAGGATATTATAATCTTGATGGGAGATCTAAATGCAAATGTAGGATCGGACAAAAGAGGCTTCGAAGAGATTATGGGAAAACATTGACTTGGAGATATAAATGAGAATGGAGAGATATTCGTGAATTTCTGTACTTTTAATCAAGTGAACCTACGAGGAACAATATCTCAAACTAAAAGAATACATAAAGCTACATGGGTGTCACCAGATCATAGAACGGAGAATCAAATTGACCACATATGTATTAATAATAAGTTTTAGTCATCCTTACAGGATGTGAAAGTATATAGAGGAGCAGATGTGGCTTCAGATCATCATCTTCTGATAGCCAAACTTAAACTTCTAAAAAGATATACTACACCGAAATAAGGTAGAAAATATTTCTATGTAGAGTTTCTTAAAGAACAAGAAATTAAAGATAAATGTGCATTCACAATATCAAACAAATACAAAGTCCCCCAACAACTAGAAAATACAATAAATATAGAAGATCATTGGAAACAGGTAAAGGATATATGGAAAGAGACATGCAAAGAAACGCTGGGGAAAAGACAACGTCAGAATAAAGCATGGATGACAGCAGAGACCCTGACTAAAATTAGAGAAAGAAAGAATAAGAAAGCAGACATAAATAAAAACAAAACGAGAAGTAATAAAGCCAAAACACGGGAAACTTACACTGAGGTGAAAAAAGAAGTGAGAAGATGCATTAAAAGGAATAAGAGGAAATATAACGATGAACTAGCTAAAGAGGCAGAGGAAGCAGAAAATAAGGGAATATGAAAGAACTGCACAAAAGCATACAAAAATTAAGTGGAGAATACAAACAGATCAATGCCTTTATTAAAGATAAGAAAGGAAATCTGCTCAGTAATATGAGGGAACAACTGGAGAGATGGAAAGATCACTTTGGAGAACTTTTGAACAGACCCGGCTCAAATAATCCTCCAGATATACTACCAGCAGAAGAAGAGCTACACTTAACTGTGGAAAACCAAGCAAGGAAGAAGTAATGAAAGCCATCAAGCTTTAAAAAATTGTTAAACCAGAAGACCAGATGAAATTCCTTCGGAAGCCATCAAAGCAGATATTAACACCTCTACCAAGATGTTACATAATCTATTAGATAAAGTTTGGGAGAGGGAAGAAATGTCTAAAGACTAGAAAGAAGGTTATATGATCAAACTACCAAAGAAAGGAAGGTTACAGGGGTGCACAAATTATAGGGGAATTATGCTACTATCAGTGCCAGGAAAAATATTAGGCAAAATCATTCTGGAGAGACTAAAGGAGACTATAGAGAAACACTTGAGAGATGAACAAGCAGGTTTTAGGAAGAACAGATCATGTGCTGATCAAATAACTACCCTACGTATAATAGTTGAACAAAGTTTAGAACTAAAATCCCCACTTTATATTGGATTCATAGATTACGAAAAGGCATTTGATAGTTTAGACAGAAGAATGCTTTGGAAGTTGCTGAGTCATTCCCATAAAGTTTATTAACCTGGTAAGAACAATGTATGAAGGAATAAAATGTAGAGTGGTGCATGAAGGACAGCTTACAGAAGCATTTGAAATAAGAACAGGAGTAAGGCAGGTATGCCTTCTGTCTCCATTTCTATTTCTACTGGCCATAGATTGGATTATGAAAATAACTAAAAACAACAGAAATGGAATCCAGTGGTCACTGACCAAGCAATTTGATGATTTAGACTTTGTTGATGACATAGCTCTCCTATCACACCACCATCAACAGATGCAAGATAAAATGAACATACTTGATGACAGATCACAAAAGATGGGACTGAAAATAAATAGAGGTAAGACCAAAATTATGAGAATTAATGCAGTTGGCAATAACCAAATAAAAATAGGAGAAGTACCTCTACTAGACGTACAATCTTACATATATCTGGGCAGTAATATAGACAAAGAGGGAGGAACAGAAAATGATACCAAAATAAGGATATCAAAAGGAACAGGAGCTTTTGTTGCACAGGGAAACATATGGAAGTCCAAAGAAATTAGGTTAAATACTAAAATAAAAATGTTCAACTCCAATGTTAAGTCAGTCTTATTATTATATGGCTGTGAAACATGGTGAACAACAAAAATGACAATCATGAAGATACAGACTTTCATTAATTGATGCTTAAGCAGAATAAAAGGATGTAAATGGCAGGACAAAATCACTAACATAGAATTATGGAAATTTACCAGTCAAATACTAATGGACAAAGAGATACAGCGAAGACGATGGCGTTGGATAGGACTACACACTGCGGAAGCCAACGGAGAGTATTACACAATAGGCTACTTTTTTGGAATCCCCAGGGAAAAGGACAAAGATGAAGACGACGGAATTCTTGGAGAAGACAGATCGAAGCAGAAATGGAGATGATTGGGAAGACATGGAATGATATTAAAAGAATGTCAAGAAACAGAACGGTTTGCAAAGTATTTGTTGAAGATCTATGCTCCACAGGGAGCTGAAAAGAAGAAGCAGAATATTTTTAATGACATTAAAATTACTTTTTGCCATCCTTTATTTTGTTTATTTCAGTTGTACATTTTCCAACACTGGTTATAGTATGTCCAAGGTAATTGAAGCTCAAAGCTGCCTCCAGGTCTATTCCTTCAATCATGATATACACTTGTATATGGGTAGAATTGGATGGAACGAAAAGAAAACAAACGATGAAGTCTTAAAACAACTAAAAATGAAAAGAGAACAACTAAACACAATTCAGACAAGACAAATGAGATTCTGGGGTCATGTTAAAGGACACAAAAGCCTACTAAAATTAATCTTGTAAGGGAAATGCATGGCAAAAGAGGCAGAGACAGATCAAGACTAACGTGGACGAGTGAATATTATTAAAAGATGGGCAAGTCAGCCTATGACAACCTGCACCATTAAAGCAAGAGATACAGTGGAACATAGCTCCATGGTAGCTTCGATGCGGAGACGGCACTCGATGATGTTGATGATTCTAGGTCTATCCAACGTTCTCGCTTCGTCTTAATTATTCGTTTATTTGGATGTCAATACGTCTAACAGTAGCAGAGCTGAAGTTGGCAGCGAATCATAGCTGACAGATTACGCCAGGGTCGGTGAACCACAACTATCCAGATCTTAATTAACATCTTGGCTTAGTATCTAGAAACATACCAGTCTAGTCTGGTCAAGTGAGTTGGGATCGAGAGGGAAGGCAAGCCTGTATTCAATAGTGCTATGCTGAAGTCGGATGTGTTAGGCAGAGAGGCGCAAATGTCTCAGTTCTACTGCAAACCACAACACAACTCATCTACAACTACGTAACGTCCTTTTTTAAGTGCGGATGACGAAGAGGTCTAACTCAATCTCTAGTCAATGGGTGAACGCAAACGAAAAAAAAAATTCACTCACTCACTCACTCACTCACTCACTCACTCATTCACGTTTAGATATTCTAAACCTATCCAGCTCCCCGTTCCATCGCTCTCTCCCTTGCTCTCTCTCTCTCCCACACTCATTATCATTCATGATTTTGTTCATGACACTGCGTCCTACAGTTGTCAAATCATTTAAAATACGAAGCTGCAGTAAAGTTGATTATGATAAAGAGAACAGAACATTATTTTTTTTTAAAAATAAAAAATAAAAAAAGTACGTTTGCAGCTTCATGTGGACGAGTGGTAATACACAATAAACTGACGTTACGACTTAGTAGGCCTTAAGTTGAAACAAAACACACACAAATATGTATCATCATCATGTACCGGGCCTGTTGGCGTAGGTAGTCATGTCTCTCCACAACTTTCGATCTGGACAGTTATTTATCATTTCTGTTGTTGACCTTCTGCCAAGCCATTCTCTTAAGCTGTCTGGTATTTTCTATCTTTGCTTCCCTCTATCTCTTCGCCCCTCAATTTTCCCAGTTGTTACAATATATTCCAGCTGTTCTCTTCTCATTATATGGCCAAGAAATGATGATTGTTTCTTCTTAATATTGGAAATTAGCTCTCTTTTTGCTTTGACCTCCTTCAGAACATTTTCATTACTCTCCTTAGCTGTCCATGCTATTCTCAACATTCTTCTGTAAAAACCACATTTCTACATACTCCAGTGATTTTCTTGTTTGCTATCCTATTGTCCATGATTCACATCCATTCAAATATGTATACAAAAGTCAGAACTACAAAGCGACAAAATAACATACTAACTAAAAGGAAAAATATGAGTGGTTCCTTGTGGGTTATCTCGGAAAAATAATAGCCAGACCATCAGTTGACCGACCACTATGTAGTTCTGTTTAGTTGCTATGTAGAGTTAATTTTATTTACTGACATATTTGTGTGTGTGTGTTGTCCTTTGTTCCTCCTGCTGACCTACTGAGCCCATTGTTGTTTTAATTTTTGTCTTGTTCCTTACCTACGTAAATCTGTAGTCATATCACATTTTAATAATTTTGTTCGTTTCACCTGAATTCTTTTTACCTTTGTATGCAATGTTTATATTTTATCCTTTGTTACAGCTCAAGGCCTACTGAGCCGCAACGTCGTTTTGATTTTGTGCTGTCACTCGCCCACGTAAAGCTGTAACCATACCATTTTTATAATTATTTTCTTTTCATCCATCTTCAGCTGTTGCCGGCTTGAATGCATAAGTTGACAACATAGATCAATATCTGAGTTTCAACAAAATGTATTCTACTTGGGACACGCAGAAGACACAGGCTGTGACACATACACACGCCATCACAAGAAGTGGTTGTAGTCTAATCGGTAGTAGTATAAGTGGTAGTAGTATAAGTGGTAGTAGTATAAGTGGTATAAGTGGTAGTAGTATAAGTTGTAGTAGTATAAGTGGTAGTAGTATAACTGGTAGTAGTATAAGTGGTAGTAGTATAATTGTTGATAGTAGTAAAAGTGATAGTAGTATAAGTGGTAGTAGTATAATTGTTGATAGTAGTAAAAGTGATAGTAGTATAAGTGGTAGTAATATAATTGTTGATAGTAGTAGAAGTGATAGTAGTATAAGTGGTAGTAGTATAATTGTTGATAGTAGTAAAAGTGATAGTAGTATAAGTGGTAGTAGTATAATTGTTGATAGTAGTAAAAGTGATAGTAGTATAAGTGGTAGTAATATAATTGTTGATAGTAGTAGAAGTGATAGTAGTATAAGTGGTAGTAGTATAATTGTTGATAGTAGTATATAAGTGGTAGTAGTATAAGTGGTATAAGTGGTAGTAGTATAACTGGTAGTAGTATAAGTGGTAGTAGTATAATTGTTGATAGTAATAAAAGTGATAGTAGTATAAGTAGTAGTAGTATAATTGTTGATAGTAGTAAAAGTGATTGTAGTATAAGTGGTAGTAGTATAATTGTTGATAGTAGTAGAAGTGATAGTAGTATAAGTGGTAGTAGTATAATTGTTGATAGTAGTAGAAGTGATAGTAGTATAATTGTTGATAGTAGTATAAGTGGTAGTTGTATAAGTGGTAGTAGTATAATTGTTGATAGTAGTAGAAGTGATAGTAGTATAAGTGGTAGTAGTATAATTGTTGATAGTAGTAGAAGTGATAGTAGTATAAGTGGTAGTAGTATAATTGTTGATAGTAGTAGAAGTGATAGTAGTATAATTGTTGATTGTAGTATAAGTGGTAGTAATATAAGTGGTAGTAGCATAATTGTTGATAGTAGTAGAAGTGATAGTAGTATAAGTGGTAGTAGTATAATTGTTGATAGTAGTAGAAGTGATAGTAGTATAATCGTTGATATTAGTATAAGTGGTAGTAGTATAAGCGGTAGTAGTATAATTGTTGATAGTAGTAGAAGTGATAGTAGTATAAGTGGTAGTAGTATAAGTGGTAGTAGTATAAGTGGTAGTAGTATAATCGTTGATAGTATTATAAGTGGTAGTAGTATAACTTGTAGTAGTATAATTGTTGATAGTAGTAGAAGTGGTAGTAGTATAAGTGGTAGTAGTATAATTATTGATAGTATTAGAAGTGGTAGTAGTATAATTGTTGATAGTAGTAGAAGTGATAGTAGTATAAGTGGTAGTAGTCTAATTGTTGATAGTAGTAAAAGTGGTAGTAGTATAAGTGGTAGTAGTATAATTGCTGGTAGTAGTAGAAGTGATAGTAGTATAATTGTTGATAGTAGTAGTAGTGGTAGTAGTATAAGTGGTAGTAGTATAATTGTTGATGGTAGTATAAGTGGTAGTAGTATAATTGTTGATAGTAGTAGAAGTGATAGTAGTATAAGTGGTAGTAGTATAATTGTTGATGGTAGTATAAGTGGTAGTAGTATAAGTGGTAGTAGTATAAGTGGTAGTAGTATAAGTGGTAATAGTATAATTGTTGATGGTAGTATAAGTGGTAGTTGTAGAGGTGGTAGTAGTAGAAGTGGTAGTAGTATAATTGTTGATAGTAGTAGAAGTGGCTGTAGTATAATTGTTGATAGTAGTAGAAGTGGTAGTAGTATAATTGTTGATAGTAGTAGAAGTGATAGTAGTATAAGTGGTAGTAGTATAAGTAGTAGTAGTATAAGTGGTAGTAGTATAAGTAGTAGTAGTATAAGTGGTAGTAGTATAATTGTTGATAGTAGTAGAAGTGATCGTAGTATAAGTGGTAGTAGTATAATTGTTGATAGTAGTAGAAGTGATAGTAGTATAAGTGGTAGTAGTATAATTGTTGATGGTAGTATAAGTGGTAGTAGTATAATTGATGATAGTAGTAGAAGTGGTAGTAGTATAATTGTTGATAGTAGTAGAAGTGGTAGTAGTATAATTGTTGATAGTAGTAGAAGTGGTAGTAGTATAAGTGGTAGTAGTATAATTGTTGATAGTAGTGTTAGTGGTAGTAGTATAAGTGGTAGTAGTATAAGTGGTAGTAGTATAAGTGGTAGTATTATAATTGTTAATAGTAGTATAGTAAGTTGTAGTATAATTGGTAGTCGTATAATTGTAGATAGTAGAGTAGTATGTGTGGTAATAATGTGTGTGGTAGTAGTATAAATGGTGAAATCGGAAGTGGTACGAGTGGTAGTTGTGTAAGTGGTGGTAGTATAATTGTTGATAGTAATCGTATAATATTTAATAGTAGTATAATTGTTGAAAGTATAATTATTAATAGTAGTATAAGTGTTTGTAGTATAAGCGTTGTAGTATAGTATAAGTGTAGTAGTATGGTGAAAGTGGAAGTAGTATAAGTGATAGTAATATAATTCTTGATAGCAGTTTACGCGGTAGTAGTATAGTATAAGTGGTAGTGGTATAATTGTTGATAGTAGTATAAGTGGTAGTAGTATAATTGTTGATGGTAGTATAAGTGGTAGTAGTATAATTGTTTAAAGCAGAAGTAGCATGAATGGTAGTTGTGTCAGTGGTAGTAGTATAGTATCAATAGTAAAGTCAACAGTAATACGTGATGCAGTGACATCTGATTTTCTCTCTTTTTGACATTGTTAAATTGTATTCTTTGTGCCACTCTGTATCTGCTTTCACTCGACAGTTACTTCCGTTCACAGACTGCTCTTAAAAGACGGTATGTAGACGTATTTGTTGTGCTATGCCACGAGCTGCGACGTCTTCTCCTGTCGATTAACTTTAAAAGACGCCAGCCTCGAGACAGACAGGTTATGGGTTCAAATCCCGACTGGACTGGTTGTGATTTTTATTTATGATTTCTCTCTGATGCAACCACTCCTGGTCTCGGCAGCGAGGCCCGGCTTGAAACGTCAATTACTCATCGTCGGACAAAAATATGAATACCTCCGAAGTCGGAGTTATCTGACTGTGCGGCGAGGGACCCCTGTGCACACGGCTGCCAGGGAAAAACAGATTAACACGCAACATTCAGTTCCTAGTCTCTAGGGGCTACGTCAGAGGTAGTAAAAGCTGGTGAACGCAAATAAAAAAATAATTAAAAAAAAATTGGGTGATGTCTCTCTTCTAACTCAATAAATTTAAAGAGAAATGCGTTATATAATAATAATAAATAATCATATTTAAAGTAGTAAAGAAATAATTCGTAATAATGATATTAATGACACTATCTTCTTCTTACTTTCAACTCCATGTGGAGCATAGGTGCATAGGTGCATAGGTGAAAGAAAGTATAGCCAGAAAAGTGCCAGCTGATCATTATTTCAGAAAGCGATGGTCAAGCATAGGTGCTCCACATGGAGTTGAAAGTAAGAAAATAAAGTAAATACACTTTCCAAGCTGTTCCGTTTCTTGTCATTCTTTTGCTTGCTTGCGTTCGTCCGATCACTAAAGGAGAACACCTCTTCGCCATCCGCCCTTAAAAGGACGTTAAGTGGGCGTGTCTGCGTTGTGTTGTGGTTTGCAGTAAAACTGTGATATTTGTGCCTTTCGGCCCAAAACATCCGACTTCAGCGCGACATTTTTGAGTATCGGATTGTCTCCTCTCTCCATACTCGCTTGGTCAGACTAGACAGGTTAGTCTGTTTCTGGAGGCACCACGGAGAGGTGGGGGAGGATCTGGATGGTTCGGGTTAACAGATCCTGCGCACGTCATCAGTTGTATGTCGCTGACAACTTCCAGCTCTGGGGTTGTTAGTTGTCATTGCCTCCCCTTAGTAGTTCTGTTCACTAACTATCTAATTACAGTGGTTCCCATGCCGTATTAAGATGCAGTTTAACTCTTTATTTTCCAAACCAGGGCTACTCATGTTGTGAAAACACTGCCACAATTTAACAATGTCGTTTATGGACGATGGCCATTATCAGCACCAGGGCTGATAAGGATCAACGAGGTATAGCTGACTGCCTATTTGTGCCAGGATTCGCGGTTCAAAATTATCCAGGTTTTTTTAACTCCATACTTTGCAGCGTCCCTAGAAAAAAAGACATCTAGTATGGTCAAGCGAGTAGGCATCAAAGAGGAAATGTAATTTGCTACTCAAAATTGTCACAATTAATTCGAATGCGTTCTGTCGAAAGGCGGAAATATGACAGCTTCTTATAAACAGTTCAACACATCCACGCTCGCTTATTAAGTGGGGATGATGAAGATAACTATTTACTCAGGTAATCATCGGATAAGGCGAGAAAGAAAGTATAGCCAGAGTAAGAATGTATAGCCAGAGAAAGAAAGTATAGTCAGAGTAAGAATGTATAGCCAAATAAAGAAAGTATAGTCAGATTAAGAATGTATAGCCAGAGAAAGAAAGTATAGTCAGAGTAAGAATGTATAGCCAGAGTAAGAATGTATTGCCAGAGAAAGAAAGTGTAGCCAGAGTAAGAATGTATAGTCAGAGTAAGAATGTATTGTCAGAGAAAGAAAGTATAGTCAGAGAAAGAAAGTATAGTCATAGTAAAAAATGTATAGCCAGAGAAAGAAAGTGTAGCCAGAGTAAGAATGTATAGCCAGAGTAAGAAAGCATAGTCAGAGAAAGAAAGTATAGTCAGAGTAAAAATGTATAGCCAGAGAAAGAAAGTATAGCCAGAGTAAGAATGTATAGCCAGAGAAATAAAGTATAGCCAGAGTAAGAATGTATAGCCAGAGTAAGAAAGCATAGTCAGAGAAAGAAAGTATAGCCAGAGTGTATATATCTGAGAAAGAAAGTATAGCCAGAGAAATAAAGTATAGTCAGGGTAAGAAAGTATAGTCAGAGAAAGAAAGTATAGTCAGAGAAAGAAAGTATAGTCAGAGTAAGAAAGTATAGTCAGAGTAAGAAAGTATAGCCAGAGAAAGAAAGTATAGCTAGAGAAAGAAAATATAGTCAGAGAAAGAAAGTATAGCTAGAGAAAGAAAGTATAGTCAGAGAAAGAAATATAGCCAGAGAACGAAAGTATAGCCAGAGAAAGAAAGTATAGATAGAGAAAGAAAGTATAGTCAGAGAAAAAAATATAGCCAGAGAACGAAAGTTTAGCCAGAGTGAGAATATTTATTCAGTGAAAGAAAGTATAGTCAGTGAAAGAAAGTATAGCCAGAGAAAGAAAGTATAGTAAGAGAAAGAAAATATAGCCAGAGTAAGAAAATAGAGCCAGAGATAGAAAGTATAGTCAGTGAAAGAAAGTATAGCCAGAGAAAGAAAGTATAGTCAGAGAAAGAAAGTATAGCCAGAGATAGAAAGTATAGTCAGTGAAAGAAAGTATAGCCAGAGAAAGAAAGTATAGTCAGAGAAAGAAAGTATAGCCAGAGTGAGAAAGTATAGTCAGAGAAAGAAAGTATAGTCAGATAAATAAAGTATAGCCAGATCAGTGCCGGCTGATCTTTATTTCAGAAAGGTATGGTCAAATAATATTTAATCTGAATGTTTCGTGAGTTTTCAGACTCACAGTGCGACAAAAAGCTGGCACAACAATGATGACGCAGGCGTGGCTCTTCCTTTGAGCGTCAAGAAACAGGTTCAAGACATAACCAATTACTCACGATTACATTGCATCTTGTTACAAGGCTCCATATTTTGCCCTTTGGCCACGGTGGGCCCTGACCACGGTCAAGGGGAGAAAAGAACAGATCCCGTCATGCATCCTGTAAATAGGAACTAAGAAGGTTGGGGATAAAGGTTTTCGTCGGTACTACAGAGTCCGTGCATCTCAACGGAAGCCATATACGGTGCTTCCGGTACTGTACTGTGGTCGTGATTCATAGAGGGGAACGTGCTAGGGAGAGCTTCTGCGGACTATGGAGTTGTCCGTTGTGCAATGACGATGTGTCTATTAATCAAGGCCGATATAAAGTTTATTATAACATAAAGCACAATTTAATAATAATATTAAAGCAGAATAACTCGAGCCAAAATAGCATTTCAGAAAATGAAAAACGTCTTATGCAACAAAACTATGTCAATAGGAATGAAAAAGAGAGTTCATCGGTGCTATATAGAGCCAATTCTGAACTAAGAAAGCGAATCAGGGACAGTAAACAAACAAATGAAAAGACGATTAGAGGCCACAGAGACGGGATTTCTCAGAAAAATGTTGAAAGTTCACAGGACACCTAAAAGACCAACGAGGAAATTCTCGAAGAGGCCAACACAAAAAGGGATATCATAAGATACATCAGAAATAAACAATCAACATTTTTCGATAACACCATGAGAGGAGTAAAGTTGAATACTTCGTTACGAATGGCAACATACAGGGAAAAAGAGATCGCGGGCGACAAAGAGAGAAAATACTAGATAGCTTAATGTCATAGCGTGGAAAACAGTCAAAAACAGAATTGATACGATGCATGGTGGATAGAAGATTGTGGACATGATCGCCTACGCCAACTGGTACGGCACATGATGATGATGAAAGCATAATTTCCACTCAAAAGTTGGACAATAGTTATCTCTCACTTCTTTCCTTTGCTCAGTAGTCGATGCCATTATTTTCTGTTCAGAACCTTCTAGAAATCATCAAGCATATTTTATACAACAATCCTAATTAATCTTACACAGCAGTCGGTCTACTCGACAACCTCACGCCCGTTGTGTCAGTCAAGATTAATCTGACCTACAATTGTGGCTTCTGGCATCATTATAGAAGATCGCCTGGGATTTGGAAAGTCTAGAGTCGGCGAGTGTAGTTAAGACTTACCACCAGAGATATCTCCCAGATTTGAACAAGTCACGAAGCCACAAAGGACTCGGGAGAATTGACAGAAGTGTCATGATTACGTCAGGAGCAGTCTTTGTCGATCGGCAGTAGATTAACGTTGCGCCACGAGCAACCGGCTGGCCAGGTCGTTCATGTTGCGTCAGCTTTTACGGCAGTGTTTCCCAACTCGTACTAGGACGCAACCTCCGTTTTTTTTCCTGTAATCACTCCAACCAATTATCGCTTTTATGATAAGGCAAATAATAATAATATTAGTACTATATTACTAGTAATATAGATAAATAGGGAGGAACAGAAAATGATACCAAATAAAGATATCAAAAGCAAGAGGAGCTTTTGTTGCACTGGGAAACATATGGAAGTCCAAAGAAATTAGGTTAAATACAAAAATTAAAATGTTCAACTGCAATGTTAAGTCAGTCCTATTATATGGCTGTGAAACATGGAGAACAACAAAAT
This sequence comes from Megaustenia siamemsis, assembly GCA_032433765.1. Taxonomy (NCBI): domain Eukaryota; kingdom Metazoa; phylum Mollusca; class Gastropoda; order Stylommatophora; family Ariophantidae; genus Megaustenia; species Megaustenia siamemsis. The sequence continues at coordinate 75,659,899 of JAVIAB010000139.1, read as the reverse complement.
TGACAATCTTGAAGATACAGACTTTTATTAATGAATGCTTAAGCAGAATGAAAATGGCAGGACAAAATCACTGACATAGAATTTTGGAAATGTACCAGTCAAATAACAGTGGATAAAGAGATACAGCAAAGACGATGGCGCTGGATAGGACACACACTGCAGAAGCCAACTGAGAGTATTACACAACAGGCCCTTTTTGGAATTCCCAAGGGGAAAAGACAAAGAGGAAGACCAAAGAATTCTTGCAGAAGGCAGATGGAAGCAGAGATGAAGATGATGGGGAAGACATGGAATGATCTTAAAAGAATGGCAAGAAACAGAACGGCTTGGAAAGTGTTTGTTGAAGACTTGTGCTCCACAGGGAGCTGAACGGTAGAAGAAGAAGAAATAATAACAATAATAATTGTAATAATAAATGATTTTATTATGTACAGAAACTTCCAAGGTGGCAGATAAACGAATCATTCTAGGGGACATGTATGTCTACAACACTCGGAAACAATCCACAAATAATCAACAGAAAACACCAACAAGACGACAGACAGCCCCGAAGTTGGATCGCACTCGTCGTCCTCCACAAGAGCCTGCATTACGTCACTACAAGGCTGTTCATTGCTCTTTTTTTCTGTTGTTAATTTGTGGATTTTTTTTTGTTTAGTGTAAACGTGTGCTTGTCCTTTTCAAGGTAGAAACGAAATATATATAATATGTATGGTTCAAGCTTTACGTAATAAGTGGAAGACACAAAATAGAACAACGTTTCGGCTCATTGGGCATTCAGCAGGAACAAACATACAACATACACACACAGATATGTATTTGAAACAAACAAAAAATAAATTATAAACAAATAATAATTTCGAACAAGAATGAGAAATAGGAATAGGAATAAAAGGTCTAGCGAATCAATTCAGAGGAAGAGGTATGTTTACAGCACTCGGAAAAAAAAGACAAATAATCAACAACAGAAAAAAAAACAAAGAACAATATATGGACCAAAGCAGGATCGAACCCGTACTCAGTGGCACAGCGCCTTGCTACAATAAAAGGTCTACCCTGCGAATTGTTCTGTGGCTAGACGGAACATAAAAACCATGGTACACGCAAAACTGTCCCTTTTCTACCTGGAAAGTAATGACCAAGACATTCGGTAGTTCAGGGCTTGTAAATGGTCAGCAACTCATAGTTGATTGCTTGATTAATGATCAACGTGAACATCACGAAGAGCAACAGCACCACCTTCAGGCGTTATCTCCCGAACAGACAAACCAGCCTGGCCAGGCAAGTCGAAAAGGGAAGAGAACCTGGTACTCAGAAATGACAATCGTTGCTCACAGGTTGAGGACCGTTGTTTAATCCTGTCTGCCTTGTTCCCGACTTCCCAACTGTAGGAATTTGGCGATCGTAGAAACTTGTAATGTCATGGACATTAGACAAGAAAACAGAACAGAAAATTGAAGCCTTTGAAATGTAGATTTATCGAAGATTAAGAAGAATTGGATGGAAAGAAAAGAAAACAAACAATGAAGTCTTAAAACAAATAAACATGAAAAGAGGACTACTAAACACAATTCAAACAAGACAAATGATATTCTTTGGGATGTTAAAAGACACAGCAGCCTACTAAAGGTAATCTTGGAAGGGAAAATACAAGGTTATATAGGGGTAAAATAGTAGATAGCCAGACCAATACTAACATGGACGAGTAACATCAAAAGACAGACAAATCAGCCTATGACAACCTGCACCATCAAAGCAAGAGATAGATCGGAATGGCGATCCATGGTAGCCAACCTTCGATGCGGAGACGGCACTCAATGATGATGATGAGAAACTTGTTTACTCATAATCCAGCAAGAATGAAGGTTCTCGTTTTACATATCATTTCCTTATATTTCGCCCGCGCAGCGGCACACATCCTGCTGTTTTCGACTTTAGACTGAAACTATTCTTTTACAAGCTGGAACTTGAACACGGGGAATTGATATTTATTTCCCTTCTCTCCTGTACAAGATTGACGTCAGATTTGACTTAGACTTGTTTAAAAAAAAAAAAGTAAAGAGCTGCGTCACGCCAAATGGCGTATAGGGAATATGGTGTTAGTGATCATACATTTTACAGACCTTCGGCACATGATTTTTGGGGTAATGTGGTCGGTATTACGCCCGTGCCGCTTTACTTTCCCAGAAAAAAATCCGGTACCCATTAAAGACTGGGTGAACCCGGAGCCGTCGGTTGGGATTGAACCATACCCCTTGTCCTTTGTAGTTCAGTTCACTAACCACTGAGCTATCGCGGCTCCCGAATGTTTGGTATAAGTAATATTTTTTTTTTTTTTTTTTGTTATAGTTCTAGTGTTATTTGCTGTGATGTGAGAATATTTTCATGTTAATTTTTTTTTTTGCCATTCTTATTCTTTGATTTATTTCTGTTTTGAAATTTTCATCATTTGTTATAACATGTCAAAGATAGCTATACACACACACACACACACACACACACACACGCACGCACGCACGCACACACACACACGCACACACACACACGCACACACATTATATATATCATCATCATCATCATCATCAAGTACCGGGCCTACTTGCGTAGGTGATCATGTCTCTCCACAACTTTCGATCTCGACAGTTATTTATCATTTCTGTTGTTGACCTTCTGCCAAGCCATTCTCTTAAGCTGTCTGTATTTTTTTCTCTTTGCTTCACTCTATTTCTTTGTCTCTCAATTTTTTTCCAGTTGTCACAATATACTCCAGTTTTTCTCTTCTCATTACATGGCCAAAAAATGATGATTGTTTCTTCCTAATATTGGAAATTAGCTCTCTTTTTGCTTTGACCTCTTTCAGAACATTTTCATTACTCTTATTAGCTGTCCATTGTATTCTCAACATTCTTCTGTAAAACCACATTTCTACAGACTCCAGTGATTTTCACAGTGACATATATATATAACCCTTTTTAGGTTCTTTCCGTCTTCTTGATATCCACTTGTAAGTACTTTACAAGACATAATATTCTCTACAAAAATAGCTAAGTAATTCCGGAGGTAACGAGTTTAATAATAAATTATTATGGGTTACGAGCCAGATCTTAAATATTTACAATTTTAGACGCTCCCTCCGACGATTGATCGAGAAATTTATTTCTTAATTACGGTAGTGTTTTTCTGGAGAGTGTTTCCCTAAAGAGAGTGTTTTCCTAAGAGAGTGTTTCCATGGAGATAGTTGTGAAACATCTTCAGTAGATCTTGGAGGAATGTAATCTAGACGTGACCTTTCTGGCCGCTGTCACTACTGGGAAGTCTTAACGAAGAGCACGGTTAGATGGGTTAGAGTCAGTACCTAGAAGTGGTGCTTCGCAGTTCAAGGTCGTTCACTGGGTCTAGCCTCAGTAAATTGACCAGGGGTTTTACAGCATTGATTGATGATCTCCCTTGAGTGCTACTTCATTACTCGAGTCATTTTAACAAAGTTGTCTGCCCGGAGGCTACGTTTTTTTTTTTCTAAAGTATTTTATGTAATTATTTTTTTCCAGGTAATACGTTCTTAAAATTAATCATGTAGCAGGACTTTAGGATTATGTACAGTGTTAGTAGGGTCCAAGGCAGTTCGTTTCTTGAAGGGAATAGATGAATCTGTTTAAAGTGGTCGTTTAATGAAGCAGCTGCTAGAGCGACTTTCTACCTTGTATGTTTAGATATTTTTCTTTCTTTCTTTCTTTTTCTCTTTCTCTTTCTTTCTTTCTTTCTTTCTCTTTCTTTCTTTCTTTCTTTCTTTCTTTCTTTCTTTCTTTCTTTTTTTCTTCCACTTTCTTTTTTTCTTCCACTTTTTTCTCGCTTTCTTTCTTTCTTTCTTTCTTTCTTTCTTTCTTTCTTTCTCTCCCCGACCACTTCTCCTTATTCTCGCCCGCATTTATAAGAACGTTAACTGGACTAGATACGTTGCGTTGGCGGTTTATAGCGCATTTCAGACCAAAACGTATGACGTCAGCATGGTTTTTTTTAGACTCTGCGTCGAGGGGGAGTAAAGTCGTGGTCAGCTGTTGCTGCGGCTGATCCTGACGTATGTTGTCAGCTACCAGTCGCAGACCTCATACAACCCCGTTGTTGTAGAAGCGTCTTCAGACATTTTATATGCGGGAGAGTCTGCGAAATTTCAGTCTGTCCATATAGAAGGAGCCGCGATAGCTCAGTCGTTAGTTAACTGGACTACAAAGGACTAGAGATCGGGTTCGATCCTGATCAACGGCTTCCGGGTTCACCCAGCCTTAAATAAGTACCGGATTTTTCTCTGGGAAAGTAAAGCGGCACGGATGTAATACCGACCACATTACCCAAGGATCAATGTCGAAGGTCTGTAAAAATGATGGTATCTAACACCATATTCCCTATACGCCACTTGGCGTGACGGAGCTCTTTACTTACTCTTTTATGTGTGGAGTACTGTTACTCCAGGAGCCGCGATAGCTCAATGGTTAGTGAACTGGACTACAAAGGACAAGTGGTAGGGTTCGATCCCAAGCGACGGCTTCCGGGTTCACCCAGCCTTAAATGGGTACCTGATTTTTTTTCTGGGAAAGTAAAGCGGCGCGGGCGTAAAACCGACCACATTGCACCAGAAATCATGTGCTGAAGATCTGTAAAATTTACGGTCACTAACACCATATTCCCTATACGCCACTTGGCGTGACGGGGGCTCTTTACTTCTTATTTACTGTTACTCCGTTGTGGGAACATGAAGTAGCTTTCAAGCTCTGTGCCAGGATGTTGAGTCGAAGTAAGATTCGTTTAGCTTATCCCCCATCACTAATTGCCAATTGGTTGCTTTGAATGTGTCGAACATTCAAGACGTATAACGATAAATGTAAAACAAAGTAGACTTTGTGTCATGAGCATTTGCGCCTGTGCACTATTTGTAGCCATAGTGTTCTAGCGGTTAAAATTATGGCAAATTATTCCAACTCGAAGCCTCCGAATGGACTCAGATGAAGAAATATGTAAAGGCACTTGGACCAGAGAGTTGGGAAAGTACTAACGTGGATGATACATGAACCTCTCTTATTCCCCTAAGCCCCACAAGAACATACAAGTAAGAGGAAAACACACGGAAAGTGTCGTTTCAGTATATTTGACTAACATAGGACTTAATCTGCAACCTTTGCTTTCTCTTGTCTCCATGGTGCATTATGACAGGTTATTACTTGCCTGTTTCTTGGTGTTAATTTTTCATTTATTTCCTTCTTTTTGTTTTGATGGCACCCTCTGACAGGCTGTCTCTTAATGTTTCTCCATCACTGTTGTTCTCATGACTGTATAACTAAGACGTCAGTCTTTTCTCAATGCACGATCTTTCTTACCTCTTTACATCCATAAATATTTCACTTGCCTAAGCTTCTTGACTTTTCAAACCTTTTTTTCTTTTAAATTGTTGAAGAAACAAAGTTAAATGTATACATTCACATGTTTAAAAAATATTATCTTTGTTTTTTTATTCTGCTCACGCTCACACGGACGACTTTGCTGAATTCTATCACAATCTAGACCCAAGCTCCGATATCATGCACTTTGTACTCGACGCATCCGAATTTGTCACGTCTTACTTTTAAAAACCTGGTTTCTCTCCCCTTTTTCGTTCTGTTCTCACTAACCCGGTTTGATAACTTACTTCCATTACCCCAACATTCATGTTGATTTGGGTCTTAGCCAGCTCGGGTTCACTAACTATGACACTGAAAGCTAAAGTTGAGTCGTAAACTGCTATAAACATGTGTAGCTCTAAGTGGAAGGCCCCGGTATCACTGCAAACGAATTAAAATCCGTAATTGCTCAACCGCCCGTGCCAGTGGAATCATCCGAATTAACATTTCATCTCATTGAAGAATCCAAACAAAGAAAGGCAGCTGCAGTCCCCATCATAGCAGCTACAGAACACGCCAAAAAAACATTATGCGTAACTGCACCGAAAGTGAGCGCACCCAAACTGTCCTCCATCATTTGATATCATTATTCATCGTAAACAATTGGAATATCGAAACACAATCCGGATGAAATACACAGCTCACGGTGTCCACATAGCACACAACTCAGTAGCCCGGACGGCAAGATAGACTTGGATTATGAGGAAACGTTAACAAAGAACACTTTTCAAACAGAACCTCAACTGTTCCTGTCGTCTATCCGCCATATTAACCGAAAGTCCTATATAAATATTTAAACTTCTCAACTTCTGTTAAAATTATGTTTTTAGTTAACGCCATGGCACAACGTTCAAAATGCACAATCTGGGGAAAAAAATTATTATATCCATGACTACTATATTTTGTAGTTTTGGTGAGACCCTGGAAACTTATTGTACCGCCCCTTAGTCTTAGAAATTTAATTTGGACTTTTCTATAACTTTAAAATTATTTCTAATAATGATATTAATAATTATTCAGAGAAAGAAAACGAAGAGAGAATATTAGACAGTTCAACAGCCCAGCATAGAAAGAGAGAGACCAATAACTGATGTTTGATATATTTGAAAAGACAAGACCACAAGGTCCATGAATGTGACACTTGATAATGCTAGTCATATTATCATATTTGTTAATTTGTTAAGAAACGTGTTAGACGAATGACTGGAAACAGTCTGAGAGATAAGATCAGAAATGAAGAACTAAGAAAAAAGCTAGAAAAAGCCCCCGCCATAGAATATATAAGGAAACAACAGATAAAATGATTTGGCCACGTGAAAAGGCAGAAAGAACAAAACACAACATAACGAGCTTCCAACAAACGTTGTGAGAACACCAGACCCAAGGGTCGACCACGAAAAAGATGGGTCGATGGAATATTAGAAGCACTATGAAACATAACAGCAGCAGAGGCGAACAGAAGAGCAAAAGACCGCAAATTATATCTCCCCTCGACGCTGAAAGGAAGGCAAATGAGGAAGAAAAGAAGAAGAAGAAGTTAAGAAACGTGTTAATACTGTATATGTAGTGATGACTTCCGGTCAATATGGCAGATACACGGCAGGAACCGTTAAGGCACTATCTGTGTTTCTTGTTGCAGTTTCTTCATATTCCAAGTCCGGCTCTCTGTCAGAGCTACTGAGATTAGTGCTCTGTGCACACCATGAGCTGTGCTTTTTCATCCGGATGGTGTTTTTATATTCAGATTGCTTACGATGAATGATGATATCGTGTGGCGAAGGACAGTTCAGTTGCGTTCACTGTCGGTGCTGATTCTCCTTATGTCTTTTGACGTGAGTTGTGTTTGCTATGATGGGGACTGCAGCTGCCTTTCTTTGTTTGGATATTCCACGAGATGTTAATTCGAATGATTCGACTGGCACGGGCGGTAGACCTATTATGAATGTTCACTCGTTTTCAGTGATACCGGGGCCTTCGACTAACTATAACTATGTAGTGATGAATGATGAAAAAGGAAAAAAAAAAGTGGTATGATAACAGCTTTACGTATGTGAGGAACAACAAAAAATAGAACAACGTTTCAGCCAAAAGGCCTTCAGCAGGAACAACAAACCGCAGTAAAAAAAATATATAAGAATATACACAGCAATGTAACTACATAACGATAATATACTAGACTCTCAAACAAGACAAATAAGTCACTTCACTGAGCTCCAGATCTTGGTCAGTCACATTTGTTTAAATTTGTCATTATTACCATCAGCTTTACAGCAGCTTCGCATTTCTATGCATCTTGATGTCTTTACCAATTTACTGTAAAGGCAGCATGATTTTAGCAGACTTGCTACCTTCACAAAAAGTCAGAATTCTTAGGCCAGTCTCTGTCGAGAGAGAAAAATCCATAATGAGAGATGGGAACCGTGTGCAATTCTCTGAACTTAATAGGTGAACTGCACGAACCAGATAAATTGACTGTCTAGCCTCACCAAGGCCCGTGTCTGTAATTAGCGATAAGGGAATGGCTTTGCTAAGCTTGGACACAGTCAGCATGCTCACTGTATGGTATTATCGTATCGCCTAGCCTTGATATTCATCCCAAATCTTGGTCTGCATTGGGAAAACCCGATCACTGGCTGAATTGACGGAGTTATCCCTACGATGTTTATGAGACAGAGGTACTTGGGTATTTCAACATTTCGGTCCATTTTGAAGTGAACATGTGGTCCAACTATCTACGTATAGATTTTCTTCTTACTTCGCTTTCCGTATTCTTGACTGTAAACCGAGTCTGCGGCCATGTAGACGAATAATAATAAATTAATATTATTATAGAGGGAAACTTCCGAGGCGGTAAACAGCGAATAAATTCAGAGGAAGAGGTATGTTTACAGCACTCGGAACAAAAAATAACAAATAATCAACAACATAAAAATAACAACGAACAATATATGGTCCGAAGCAGGATCGAACCCGTACTCCTTGGCACAGCGCCTTGCCACGAAAAGTCAAACGCTAGGGAACAATGCCAACTCGACTAAATTTGCTGTGCCAAGGAGTTCGGGTTCGATCCTGCTTCGGACCATATATTGGTCTTTTCTTTTTCTGTTGTTGATTATTTGTAATTTTTTTTCCGAGCGTTGTAAACATTCCTCTTCCTCTGAATTGATTCGCTGCGGCCATGTATTAAGACTAACGGACGGACGGATACGCACACACATTGACAGAGAGAGAGAGAGAGAGGAGAGAAGGGATTGGGGACAACACACACACATATATATATATATATATATATATATATATATATATATATATATATATATAATACTATATATTATAATCATGTACCATCCCGGTTGATATAGGGCAGCGATCACGTCCTTCCACTATCCCTGTCCTCCGTGCCCTTATATATTTCTAAGTGCACCGTCTCCACATTGAAGGTTGACTACCACGAAACGCCATTTTACTGTTTCTTGATGGTGCACGTTGTCATAGGTTCGCCTGTTCACCTTTTGATGTGATCAGTCCACTATAGTCTTGGTCTGCCTCTGCCTTATCTACCTTGTACCTTCCCATTCAAGATGATTTTTAGAAAGTTATTATTTCTCTTCACATGTAAAAAAAAAAAAAAAATTCACCTGCCTTTCTCTGTAATTGTGTTATGTGGTTCTTTCTTTCATTTTCAGTTGATTCAGAACTTCCTTGTTTATCTTCTTTTTCTACCACTCAATTCTCCCCATTTTCCTACAGATCTACTTTTCAAAGGCTTCAATTTTCTGTTTTGTTTTCTTATTTAATATTCATGTTTCTGCACCACACAGGAGTGTTCGGTAAATATAACATTTTGCTATATTCATAGTTTTAGCCCTGATGTTATTTGCTTTGATGTAAGTATATCTTTCATGTAGTGAATATTGCTTCTATGCCATTCCTATTCTTTTGTTTATTTCTGTATTACATTTACTATCATTTGTTAGAATGTGTCCAAGATAGCTATAGTCTTGAAATATTTCTAGGTTCTTTCCATATACTTCAGTATTTCCTTATATATTTTGAATTTTATCAGTTAATGATAATAGTTGTAGTCTTTTTAACATTTATTTAATTCTAATTTTAGTTACTTACATATCTGTATGTGTGTTCTTTGCTTGTTCCTGCTGAAGATCTATTTAGCCGAAACGACGTTCAAATTTGTGTCGTACAGTAATTACGTAAACCATACTATCTTTTCTATTTTTTTTTTTTTGTTGTTTCATTTCCTCTTACAACCAGCTTTCCTGCGGCTTCGCATTTTATGCATTATATGCCTTGACCATTATCCGATAAAAGCTGGGAATTTTAAGAAAATTATTACGAATTGCCACGTTCATGGGGCAAAGTGCTTCTACTGGTATTAACTCGTGGCAATGAGCACAACAGTAACAATCACCATCAGCAGCACTGTAAACCACTACCACAGACTCAAGTACCCAAGCTTTATTCACAATTCCCTAAACTACCGGAACCTGATGCCAAGTCCGTTTAATTATAACCACTTTTTTTGTTGAGGTCAAAACTGGGATGGGTCTGTGAATAATGTCATCACCGGTCGTTCTTGTGAATCATTGTCCGGTGTCCCATGGAGACAAACACGTCGCTTTACCCGCCACTGACTACCGGTGAAGAGTGAAACTATTGATACTCGTTTCGTTTATCCCTATCGCGTAAATGAAAGTGGACGAAACTCTACAGTGGTTTGGGTTGTTCCCCTGTATTTGACGTCTCCACCCTGATGAAGATAGCATCCCTGGGGTTCATTTGAGACCGTCAGAAGCCTGAAGGGCTATTGGGATAATTCGATAGTCGTATATTTATCTGTCCTTAGCGACTTGAAGCGTGCGTGGACTTAAATTCAAATAATGCAATTAAAGCTAAAAGTGAACTAGGATTGCTGTAACGTTGAAAATAAAGTTATCTACGTCACAATCAGAAAGTTGGATCCACTCATGGAACAGATTACCCTCCCCCCCCCAACTCCTTTCCCCCGACTTCACCCGCTTTCAGCGGTCAAGTTTTTTTTTTTTTAGTGACTCCACTTAAAGCCATACATTAGACAAGAAAACAGAACAGAAAATTGAAGCCTTTGAAATGTGGATTTACAGGAGAATAGGTAGAATTGGATGGAAAGAAAAGAAAATAAACGATGAAGTTTTAAAACAACTAAAAATAAAAAGAGAATTTGGGGGCATGTTAAGGGCAGGCTCTAAGTTGAGAATGAAACTTACACAGTTACTACACAACATCCTACTAAAAGTAATATTGGCAGGGAAAATACAAGGTAAAAGAGGCAGACCAAGGCTAACATGGACGAGTAACATCAAAAGATGGACAAGTCAATCTATGACAACCCGCACCATCAAAGCAAGAGACAAAGTGGAATGGCGATCCATGGTAGCCAACCTTCGTTGCGGAGACGGCACTCGATGATGATTTGAAGCCATCATGTGTTCTTTTCTAATCACACTTAGCGAGGAGCGATCGGGTTTGGTTCGCAGTGACTTCATTTGTATCCATGGCTCTTAAAATGTCATTATGTGGGAATAAATGCTCTGTGTTGTGGTTTGCAGCATGGTTGCTATATTAAACGTTTCTTGATTCAGCATTGATGTTGATCACAAAATACAACATGAAGATCAACATCAACAAAAACAGAAATCATTAATGTCGCTAAAAATAAACAGGACATCAACATAACTGTAGAAGGCAGGTAACTAAAACAAGTAGAGGAGCTCAAATACGTAGGAAGTTTAGTGAAAACGATAATTCACAAACAGCAAAGATAGAATCAATTAGCATCAAAGCTTGTCAAATCAATGGACATTTATCACCACTATTGTTCAACAAGAAAATAACTCTGGAGGCAAAACGAACACTCTACAATACAATCTTCATCCCAACGTTGTGCTACCAATGCCAGGACCTACCTGGACCCTAGATGCAAGAACAATAAGAAAAATAACCTCTACTGAGATTAAATGTGTCAGACGAATGACAGGAAACAGTCTGAGAGATAAGCTCAGAAATGAAGAGCTGAGAAATAAAGCTAGGAATAGCCACCGCCACAGAATATATAAAGAAACAACAGATACAATGGTTTTGCCACGTAACAAGGCAGAAAGATCAAAACACAACAAAACGAGCCTTCAATAAACGTTGTGGGAATACCAGACCCAAGGGTCGACCACGAAAAAGATGGATCGATGGAATATTAGAAGCACTAGAAAACATAACAGCAGCAGAGGCGAACAGAAGGGCAAGAGACGGCAAATTGTATCTCCCCTCGACGCTGAAAGGCAAATGAGGAAGGAAAGAAGAAGAAGATGAAGAAGATCCAGCACATCCGATGTCAGCATGGCGCTTTTGCTTGCCAGGTTGCCTTTTCTCTTTGATGCATGCTCGCCTGGCCATACTAGTCAGTCTGTTTCCAATAGCACCACTGGGAGGTGGATTAGAGTCTTGATCAGCTCTGCTTATTGCTGATCCTGGCGCACGCAGTCAGCTTTGAGTCGCTGTATTCTCACAGTTGATGGTTGGCAGTATCTTGCCACCCCCTCCCCCTTCTCTTTCCCTTAATCCGAGGAACAATTTGTCTAAACCTTGGCGAGAAGTTTCCTAGTTCAGTTCCTGGATGTGACGATTTCTTTTTCGGTTTGATAAGACTTCCGAGTTCATCGAACCTTTTTGAAAATGGGTACAGTGGTTTTTTTTTTTCTCTGGGAAATTCGGATAGATGGCCTGAAGTGAAGAATGTTGGCATTAACACCATTTTCTTCAAACATCGAGGAAACAAATAAAACAGACTTAATAATTATAAAGGGTTCGTTATAAAAAATGCCTTTCATTTTGTAGTTTTAATTTTTATTTTACCTGAGCTTACTTTTCAACACTATCTTTTAGGGCAGTGACTAATAGTAAAAAAGTAGGTAAAGAGCCCCCGTCACGCCAAGTAGTGTATAGGAAATATAGTGTAAAAGTAAAGAGCCCCCGTCACGCCATGTGGCGTACAGGTGTTAGTGACCTTAAATTTTACAGACCTTCAGCACATGATTTTCGGGGTAATGTGGTCGGTATTACGCCCGTGCCGCTTTACTTTCCCAGAAAAAAGTCCGGTACCCATTTAAGGCTGGGTGAACCAGTGACCGTCGGTTGGGATCGAACCCTACCTCTTGTCCTTTGTAGTCCAGTTCACTAACCACTGAGTTATCGCAGCTCCCAAGTGACTAATAGACTCAAGTTATTGTTGTGCTAAATGTAGATTTGACAAAACATAGAAATGTGACATACATGTTGTCCTTTGTTCCTCTTTATCAACAGCAGCAGAGGCGAACAGAAAAGACCACAAATTATATCTCCCCTCGTCGCTGAAAGGCAAATGAGGGAGGAAAGAAGAAGGTTTTCGCTGAGTTTTCGCTAATGTTCTTCTTCGTTTAGTTTTCGTTTGACATATTTGTTCATTTCATGATTTTTTGTAGTAAGTTATAGTTTTAATTATTCACCTAGTCTAGGGGGAAAGAGAAATAACAGATCTACATGAGATAAAGAAGCAGCCATCAATCACTTTGAGCACTACGCCCGAGGCAAACTACAGATAACCGATTCCATTTTGCATGCACGCTGAAAGGCAAGAGCAGACAACCAAAGATAGTCAAGTGACTTAAGCCTAAACGACGCAAAGTAAAGTAAAGTAAAGTAAATTAAAGTAAAGTAAAGTAAAGTAAAGTAAAGTAAAGTAATGTAAAGTAAAGTAAAGTAAAGTAAAGTAAAGTAAAGTAATGTAAAGTAAAGTAAAGTAAAGTAAAGTAAAGTAAAGTAAAGTAAAGTAAAGTAAAGTAAAGTAAAGTAAAGTAAAGTAAAATTATTATTTAAATCGTAACATAATACTTTATCAAATGTTCTTTTCAACATTTAACTATAAAACAAGTGTAATATGAACATATGTATCCTTGACTAAAAAACAAAAGACATACGACATATGTTCTCGGTCAGTGGGTCAGATAACAGCACCCACACCTTTTTTTTTTCTTCTAAAGAACTTTTTGGTAGGCGTCAGAATTGACATAGACCAGTTTTGTTTTGAAAAGTTTTCCGTTTCGTCCGGCCATATGTTCATTCCGTCATCCTTGGGGGCCGACATTTTACAGCGTGTAGACAAAAATATCAGAGTTACAGACATGGCGACTACGCGACCCCCTAAAAAATAGACACGGAAACTGTAAACGCAAGACCTCGGGGCAAAAGATAAAATATCTGGTACTGACAGCGATGTCAAAATATAATACCCACAATGCAGAAGTGGGCGTTCACCGGAAGACTGGTGTTGGGAGAATAAGGAAATGTCGAACTTCCGGTGGTTATAGAAAGGGAAGGTAAATCTTAACGGACTTTGAATGACCACAACCAGGCTGGGGTTATTTCCGGCCCTAGCACCCTTGGTTCTCGGCTATCTGAACTTGACAATGGTATACTTCTGCATGCCCCGGTTTGATAGTCTTTTCTCAAGTCTTTTGTGATATCTTGTCCAAAAAGTTCACATGGCGCTGAAATGAAAAGGGTATTTAGGCTTTGTGAGAGATATTCTTGTAGATGTTTTTGTGATCCGTATGTCGTAGATTTGATTTTTATGGATGTGGCCGCCATTTTGTTTATAAATATGGTCATCAACAAGTACCGGGCCTGTTGGCGTAGGTGATCATGTCTCTCCACAACTTTCGACAGTTATTTATCATTTCTGGTGTTAACCTTCTGCCAAGCCATTTTTGTAAGCTGTCTGGTATCTTTTCTCTTTGCTTCCCTCTATCTCTTCGTCCCTCAATTTTTCCAGTTGTTACAATATATTCCAGTTGTTCTCTTCTCATTACATGGCCAAAAAAATGATGATTGTTTCTTCCTAATATTTTGAAATTAGCTCTCTTTTTTTTCTTTGGTCTCTTTAAGAACGTTTTTATTACTTTTCTTAGCTGTCCATGGTATTGTCAACATTCTTCTGTAAAACCGCATTTCTACAGACTCCAGTGACTTTCTTGTCTGTTATCATATTGTCCAGGATTCACATCTATATATTAAGACTGGATGTACACAACATTTAAGAACTCTTTTTCTTGTTTCGGTTGTCAAAAATGGATTGCATAGTATCTTCCTCATTTTTTGGAAAGCTGCTTTCGCATGAGCCATTCTGCATCTCACCTCTCTTGTACATCTTCCGTCTGAGGTTAACAAAGTTCCCAAACATTTAAATTAACTTACCTGTTTTAATATTGTTCCACTTGTCTTTATTTTGCACTGAGGTGATGTCTTTTTCTTTGTTACATAAATATGGTACTTTAAGTTAAAGCGGAAGTCTTGAGGTCATTAGCACTGAGTGCAATGACAGTCCTAGCAGTAAGAAATATTCGTCTTCTTCTAAGCGTTTTAAGTGGGCGTTGATGCGTGGTGTCGTTGGTTTACAACAAAGCCACGATATTTGCGCCTCTCGGACCGACACATCGTTTTCCGGGATGGGTAGATTTGCTTTGAACAATTTTTGCCTGTACAGCGGCAAATTTTGGGCTACTCTTCTTTTCGTGTCTAAACTACCAATGATTCTTTAACGTGAAGAAGAGAGCTCACTCAACTTCACGTTTTTTTTTCGCCGCTTTTCTAGTGTACTGGACATCGAATCTCACTACCCCGAGACCAGGGGAGAATAAAACCATGAGAAAACTATAGATTTGTTTTTTTTTAAATTATTATTATTTCCAGCCACCTCTTCTTCTTCTTCCTCCTCTTCCTCTTTTTTCTTCCTTACTGGTACCTAAAAGGTGTCGTGGTTAAATCATTTGTCGTTCTTGAGCTGCTCGAACTGTCTGAATTAATGATTTTCCTTTGTTGTTACATGACTCTGTCACTGCATCTATCCATCTTCTTCTGGGTCTTCCTCTTGGTCTTTTTTTCATTCTCGAGAAGAACGCCCTTGATGGTGATTGGTGAGGATTCATTCTGACCAGGTGGCCGAACCATTTAAGTTGTTGTTGCTCTATATATTCTTGGCAGGGTTTTGTTCCTACTATTTTTCTTATGGTTTCATTTGGTATTCTATCTCTTCTTGTTTTGTTTGTTACTTTTCTCAAGCATCGCGTCTCACATGTATTGATCTTTCTTAAATGTGATTTAGTTCTACAGGATTTCCCCCAGTACACAGACCTGAGAAGAGCAATGTGGTCCACGCCCACTTCCTTGAAAGAAAAACTATATGGGGCAATCGATTCGCTTAAACAGACAGCTGACTTCGTGAGAGAGTCTGGAATCCTACTCTGATTGAGTCTTGATCGCAGAGAGAGAGAGAGAGAGAGAGAGAGAGAGAGAGAGAGAGAAATGTGATTCAGAAAGGGTCCAAGTTTGACTTTCATAGCACAAAGTTGGTATGCAAATACTATTTATCATTTTTTGTCCCGCCACCTCTGGTGGGAACCAAACCCGGAGCCTTCTTGTCCAGAGGCCGACGTCATGCCTCTAGACAAACCAGTGCCCATAGAAACGTTCGAAAATCTACTTTTTTTCGTTCATTCTTTTTTCTTCTATTGCATAGACTTCCGGTTAATATGGCGGATAGGCGGCAGGAACCCATAGTGTTCTTTCTGAAAAGTGTTCCTTCTCCTTCCTGCAGTTTCCTCATATTCCGATTCCGGCTTACAGCCTGACCTACTGAGTGCTCTAACCTGCGTGACCTGTGTTTTTTATCCGGATCGTGTACCGAATTCCGTTTGTTGACGATGAATGATGATATCGTTTGACGAAGGATGGTTAACTGCGTTCGTTATGTCTTTTGGCGTGTGCCGTAGCTGCTATGGCGGGGACTGCAGTTGCCTTTCTTTGTTTTGGATCCTTCAGTGAGATGAGATGTTAATTCGGATGATTCCACTGTCACGGCGTTTGAGCAAGTATGGATTTTAATTTGTTTACAGTGATACCGTGGCCTTCGACTTACTACAACTCATACAACTATCTTCTGCTGCATTCACACGACGCATTTTTCTACAAAATAAACAGCTCATGGAATGAAGTTAAATGGACTTTAATGCGAATCATTGTGATTTATAGCAAGCTATGATATCTGCGGGGAGAAACGATAGCTCAGTGGTTAGTGAACTGGACTACAAAGGACAAGGTGTAGGGTTCGATCCCAACCGACGGCTTCCGGGTTCACCCAGACTTAAATGGGTACCGGATTTTTTTTCTGGGAAAGTAAAGCGGCACGGGCGTAATACCGATCACATTACCCCAAAAATCATGTGCCGGAGGTCTATAAAGTTTATGGTCACTAACACCATATTCCCTATACGCCACTTGGCGTGACGGGGGCTGTTTACTTTATTTTTTGTTAATGATATCTACGACTTTCAGCTCAACGCTTCCAATATCACAAAATGATCTTGGCGCTGAGACAGCCTTTCCTCTTCAGTCTCTACACGCTTGGCTTCCGTTACTGCGACCATCGAGTGGCGAGGTGCTGTTGGAGTGGAAATGGGGGCGGGGGGGGGGGGATGTCTCCGAGGACATTCCATCACACATATTTTTTTTTTTTTATGGCCAGTTCTTTACCTCTGACGAAGAGACTAGGAACTGAATTTTGCGTATTAATCCGTTTTCCCTGGCAGCCGTGTGCACAGGAGTTCCTCGCCGTACAGGCAGATAACTCTGTCTTCAGAGGTACTCACATTTTTCCCGTACATGAGTAATTGACGTTTCAAGCCGTGCCACGCTGCTGAGACCAGGAGCGGTTGCCGCAGGGAGAAATCATAAATAAAAATCCCAACCAGCCGAGATTTGAACCCACAACCGATCTGTCTCGAGGCAGGCAACTTACCTCGAGACGAACCAGTATCCTACATATTTCGTTAATCTGGCTCAATTATAATGTTCAACATGGGCAAAGACGCCCCACTACAGCAGAGCTGGAAGATATCACCAAACCACAGCTGAAAGCTCATGCCAGGATCGGTGAACCAGAACCATACAGACCATAATCTACCCTCTTCGCGGTACCTTCAGAACCAGACTAACCTCTCTAGTCTGGCCAAGTGAGTAGGGATCAAATAGGGAAGACAACCTGGAACTCAAAATTAACATACTGAAGTTGCATGTGTTGGTCCGAAAGGCGCAAATATCAAAGTTCTACTGTACACTCCAACAAAAGGTATCTACACTCACTTTACGTCCTTCTAATAGAGGATAACAAAGAGGACAATTAATTCCTTTATTAGTCATCGGGTGAACGACAAAGAAAAAAAAAGCAACTGAAATATAGCTCAACCACTTTACATAAAATAATGTGATGCTCCTTAATCACCATTCCTTGTTGAAGAATGTTCAGTGAAATGTGGACGTCATTTTCCATATTCTTCCACCCAGGTATAGACATGTCACATGGTCCACGTGCCTTGCCATTATCATTCTGCAAGACATCATCATGTGCCATACCGGTTGGCGTAGGTGATCATGTCCCTCCACAATCTTCTATCTACAATGCATCGTATCAGTTCTGTTGTTGACTGTTTTCCATGCCATGACACCAAGCTATCCAGTATTTTCTCTCTGTCGCCCGCGATCTCTCTTTCCTTTTATTTTGCCAGTTGTAACCAAGTATGAAAGTCTGTATCTTCATGATTGACAATTTTGTTGTTCTCCATGTTTCACAGCCATATAATAGGACTGACTTAACATTGGAGTTGAAAATTTTTATTTTTTGTATTTAACCTAATTTCTTTGGACTTCCATATGTTTCACAGTGCAACAAAAGCTCCTCTTGTTTTTGATATCCTTATTGTGGTATCATTTTCTGTTCCTCCCTCTTTATCTATATTACTGTCCAGATATATGTAAGATTGTACGTCTAGTAGAGGTATTTCTCCTAGTTTTATTTGGTTATTGCCAACTGCATTAATTCTCATAATGATGGTCTTATCTCTATTAATTTTCAGTTCTAGCTGTTGTGATCTCTCACCAAGTATGCTCATTTTATCCTGCATCTGTTGATGTCGCGTAATTACTACCGGAGATGGACAACAGACCGGCTGTAAAGAAGCAAAGAAGGCTATTTAATGACTAATAAATAAGTAATCCCCGGGAAAATTTTCCAGAAATAAGAAAATTAGCAAACACTTGAGGAAACGAGTCGGACAGGTGTCAGCGGAACAAATGTATTTGATCACTGGCGTGCCATCCTACCAGAATTTGCAGCAGTAATTGTTAAAAGTGTTTATTACTGGTTACAGTGGCGAAACATCGAATCATCATAGAGTGATGTCTCCGTATCGAAGATTGGCTACCATAGAGCGCCAATCCGCTCTGTCTCTTACTTTGATAGTGCAGGTTGTCATAGGCTGACTTGTCCATCTTTGGATGTAACTCATCCATATTAGTCTTGGTCTTCTACTTCTTCTACCTTTCAGCTCCCTGTGGAACATAGGTCTTCAACAAACACCTTTCCAAAGTCGTTCTGTTTCTTGCTATTCTTTTAAGATCATTCTATATCTTCCCCATTATCTTCATCTCTGCTTCTATCTGTCTTCTCCGGGAATTTTGTGGTCTTCCTCTTTGTTTTCTCCCCTGGGGATTTCAAAAAAGGTCCTGTTTTGAAATACTCTCAGTTAACTTCCGCAGTGTGTGTCCTAACCAGCGCCATCTTGGTCTTCTTCTGCCATATTTACTTGGAATTTTCCCTTTCAATAATACTTTTAGTAGGCTGCTGTGTCTATTAAGATGCCCTAAAAATCATATATGTCTTGTCTGAATTACTGAATTTGAAATTGAATTGAATCATCGAAAATGGTTGGAAAACATGAGCTTGTACCACCAAAATTGTTTATCATTTTGGTATTTGGTGACTTCAACGATCTCTGTGTACACACAGGAGAGGATACAAGTAGGTGTGATTTAATGAGACTCTTTCGGATGATTAGTGGATGTTGATTAGAGCTGTCTGTCTTGTCTTTCAGTTGATCAATTGATGCCGATTAGAGCTGTCTGTCTTGTCTTTCGGTTGATTAGTGGATGTTGATTAGAGCTGTCTGTCTTGTCTTTCGGTTGATTAGTGGATGTTGATTAGAGCTGTCTGTCTTATCTTTCGGTTGATTAGTGGATGTTGATTAGAGCTGTCTGTCTTGTCTTTCAGTTGATTAATTGATGCTGATTAGAGCTCTCTGTCTTGTCTTTCAGTTGTTTAATTGATGCTGATTAGAGATGACTGTCTTGTCTTTCGGTTGATTAAGTGAATGCTGATTAGAGCTCTCTGTCTTGTCTTTCGGTTGATTAGTGGATGTTGATTAGAGCTGTCTGTCTTGTCTTTCAGTTGATTAATGGATGCTGATTTGAGCTGTCTGTCTTGTCTTTCGGTTGATTAATGGATGCCGATTAGAGCTGTCTGTCTTGTCTTTCGGTTGATTAGTGGAAGCTGATTTGAGCTGTCTGTCTTGTCTTTCGGGTGATTAATGGATGCTGATTAGAGCTGTCTGTCTGGCCTTGATTAATGAATGCTGATTAGAGTTGTCTGTCTTGTCTTTCGATTGATTAATGAATGCTGATTAGAGTTGTCTGTCTTGTCTTTCGATTGATTAATGGATGCTGATTAGAGCTGTTAAAGACATAGAAATTGGTGGTTTTCTCCGTGAGTCTTGCCCATCAACTGTCTTGTCTCGTGTTGATCCCCAAACGTGTTGTTTTGTCGACGTCTTGACGATGCACGGTCCGTTCACACCCCTTCAACGTCCCCCCTTAAACGGACGTTACATGGGCGTAGTTACGTTGTGTTGTGGTTTGCATCACAAATGTGATATTTGCGTGGTTTGTCCTAACCCACTCTACTTCAGCACCACGTTTTTGTGTACCTGGTTACCTCATGCATCCTTACTCATTTTTGCACACTGATTAGTCTATTTACATTAGCACCCCTAGCAAGTGGAGTAAGGTCTTGATCAGCTATGTTTTTCGTCGATCATGACGCAATCAGTTAGTTATGAGTCATTGACTGCTCTGTTCGATTGCTGGTGGACATCTTTGTCAGGTCGGGTTCTATTCTGATTGATGGTATCTAGATTCACACACCCTCATTTCATCTGGTTTATTAATGTTACTATACTGAAAAAAAACCAATCATCTGACAGCGCCTGTCATGACAGGAGTTCGGTAACTCAAAGCTTGGTGTTTATTACGATCACTACATCATAGTTCACGATTCAACCCCACTCCACTTCTCTCTTCTTCGTCTGGATATATACTAATTAGTCCAGTCAAGCAAGTATGAATCGAAGAGGGAATGAGTCATGGTACCAAAAAGGGTCCGCTGAAGTCGGATGTACTGGGTCGATAGACTCTGATATTGCAGATTGTTGTGAATCGTAATAAAACTTATATACACCTAAAGTAAAGCAAAGTAAAGTAAAGTAAAGTAAAGTAAAGTAAAGTAAAGTAAAGTAAAGTAAAGTAAAGTAAAGTAAAGTAAAGTAAAGTAAAGTAAAGTAAAGAACCCCGTCACGCCAAGTGGCGTATAGGGAATATGGTGTTAGTGACTATAATTTTTTTTAGACCTTCGGCACATGATTTTTGGAGTAATATGGTTGGTGTTTCGCCCGTGCCGCTTTACTTTCCTAGGAAAAAATCCGGTACCCATTTAAGGCTGGATGACTCGCGTTGTAATCCAGTTCACTAACCAGCGAGCTATCGCGGCTCCCATTTATACGCCCATGGAACGCCTTTTTTGGAGTCAAAGCGTCTGGCAGCAACAGAGTTGGCAGCTTCCAGCGACTCATAGCTGATGGGATGTTCCAGGATCAATGAATCAGAAGCATCAGAGATTGCTCCACTTCTTCACGGTGCCTCTAGAAACAGACTAAACGGTCTGGTCAAGCGTGTAGCGATCGATGAGGGGAAACAACTCGGTACTCAAAAATGGCGTGCCAAGTCGGATGTGTTGTGTCGAAGGCCACAAGGTGTAGTAGAATCTGCATAGTTCTGGTTTGATCAATCCTGGCGCTTGCAGTCAGTAATGAGTCACTGATCGCGGTCATCTCTTGTGCTGATTGGTGTCTATTTTGCCCGAAATCATATTAAAACTGCCATGGCGTTGGTGTGTGAAAAAAGGTATTGTAGTTCAATAGCAATTTCCGTGCTGAAGTCGGATGTGTTGGGCCGAAAGGCGCAAATATAACAGTTATACTGCAAACCACAACACAACGCAGACACGTCCACTACGTCCTTGTAAGGGCGGATGATGAAGAGGAATATTCTAGTCTACTACGACATTCTAGAATACTTTAGACATCGGGCGAACACAACCAACCAATAGCAATTTCCATTGTGTAATGAAATGTTGGTGACTTCATTGAAGAATATATCAGGTACCAATTTAAAGAGGCTGGGTGGACCTCGTGAGTCTTTTTAAGTGGAAAAAAAATTGTTTGCGTCATCTTGTGTTTGAATATTGAAGCTGCAGGTCGGCAGGCGAACTTACTGACAACAATACCACATGGCCTTGTGCTGATAAAGCGGGAATAAAAGAGTTGAAAATTGGTCTCAAGTACTTGAAATTGTTGGAACAACCTCAAACAGTTGGCACTTAGCTTGCCAGGAACGATTATCATATCTTTGGTACCCGAGTTGTTAAATTCTCTGTCTGTGTTCTCACAAGGACTGGGAACAGTTAGTAGGTCCGTTTTCAAATGTCACATTAGTTACCGCGAAATCGCGATTCAGTTCCTTGTAGTTTGACGTTGACACTGAATGTCCCTTCATGGAATCCTTCAATCATGAATACCCGAAAGATCACATGATAGAGACAAATAGACTTTTGATGACATGCAACCGGCAAAATAGTTGAAAAAAGATGAAAAGTGAGGCCAACAAATAGATAGGAAGAGTTTATCGAAGACGGTGATGTTTCAAATGAAGGAATAGGAAGGATCTTAACTCTTTCCGTACGTTTAGCCGCACAGTGCGTCATTCTCAACTTGATTAGTGTGAACGGTCAAACCACATTCTTTTGCTTCTTGTTTCATCTTGGTATTGGTGAAATCTAATACCTTGTTGAATTATCTAAAAGTTCATTTATAATATGTTATAGAGTAGATAAATATAAATATGTAGTTTGGTTCTTAAAATTATTATAAATTGTGTCTCTGTAATTTCCATTGTTGCAATGATAAAAAGCTTCCGCACAGAAAGAGTAAAACGAAAGATGGCGTTAAGATGCAGTTTTGTAAAAGAAAGATACTGGTTCCAGTCAGAAGAGTTTTGGTCAGTCCAAACCACATCTGGAAGTCCATTCAGTAGAAGACACTGGTAAAACGAAATAGCAATATGACAGAGTTGTACGCTTTCAGTGATTCTACGGGGATATAAATACTGGAGAACAACCGGAAAGGCAATATGAAGACAATCATCTCTTCACAACGCCTGGCTGTAGAAAATGTGAAATCCTGCGAGCGATGGCCACAGAATGAACTAGGTAGATAAACATTATGCTAGACTTTATTAGACATATCACGAGCCTATTCTTCTCTGCCTTATTTGCCTTTCACCATTGATGGAATATAAAATATGCGGTCTTTTGCTTTTCTATTTGCCTCTGCTACTGTTATGTTTCATTGTGTTTTTATTATTCCAAATATTCATCTTTTTCGTGGTCGACCATAGGTTACTGCCGGCTGGAAATCATTGAAAGAATAATAAGTAGAATATAAGTAGGAATTGGAAATATACTAATATTGCAATATCTGCAACTGACTGTAGACTATCTAGTTAAGAGCAAACCTCCGAATACTGAGTCATGTAGGAAGAGTAAGTTAAGTAAAGTAAAGTGCCCCGTCACGCCTAGTGACGTAAAGGGAATATGGTGTTAGTGTCCATCATTTGTATCGACCTTCGGCACATAATTTTTGAGGTAATGTGGTCGGTATTACGCCGGTGCCGCTTTACTTTCTCAGAAAAAAAATTCGGTACCCATTTATGACTGGGTTGAACTCGGAAGCCGTCGATTAAGAATCGAACTAGACCTCTTGTCCTTTGTAATCCAATTCTATAATCATTGAGCTATCGCGGCCCCCTCTGTCATCATTCATCAAGTACCGGGCCTAGTGGCGTAGGTGATCATGTCTCTCCACGACTGTCGATATCGGTAGTTATTTATCATTTCTGTTGTTGACCTTCTGCCAAGCCATTCTCTTAAGCTGTCTGGTATCTTTTCTCTTTGCTTCCCTCTATCTCTTCGTCCTTCAATTTTCCCAGTTGGTACAATATATTCAAGTTGTTCTCTTCTCATTACATGGTCAAAAAATGATGATTGCCTCTTCCTAATATTGGAAATTAGCTCTCTTTTTGCTTTGACCTCTCTCAGAACCTCTTCATTACACTTCTTAGCTGTCCATGGCCCCCTCTGTAGGAAGAGTGTAAACTACTAATTCTTTAAAGTGGTAATGTGTTATTTTTGGCGTGAGCTGGGAAACTGAGTTTACCTTTAACAGGAATCGTCGCCGGTAACGGGAGATCGTACTCTGTTCATACAACAGGGAAGAGAGATCGAAACAACAACTGACAGGACCCAAGCACGCTGATTAATACCGACTAAATTACTACAATGCAAAATTTCCTGAAGATGTATGTCAGTTAAGGACACTATCGCACCATATTTCCTGTACTGCACTACTTGTTGTGGAGGCGAAGGCGCGCCCCACCCAGCACCAGAGCTGGAAGTCGTCAGTGACTCATAACTGATGGCTTGCGCCAGGATCGGTGAACCAGAACCATCCAGACCCTGCTACACCTCTCCGCGGTGCCTCCAGAAACAGACTAACCTGTCTAGTCTGGCCAAGCGAGCAGGGATCGAAGAGGGAAGACAAACCCGGTACTCAAAAATGTCGGCTGAAGTCGGATGTGTTGGGCCGAAAGGCGCAAATATCACAGTGTTACACTGCAAACTTCAACACAACGTAACTACGTCCACTTAACGTCCTTTTAAGGGCGGATGACGAGGAGGAAGTCTACGGTTCGTATCCGCTAGAATACCTCAAATCATCGGGCGACCGCATCATCATCATCATCATCAACTACTTGTTGTGACGGGATTCTTTGTTTAGTAAACATTAATGATGATTCTTTATACAGGATGTACTATCAACCCTTACGTATGCGTGTCAAAAGCTGGAAAACAACAAGAGACATAGAAACAAAGTTGAACGCATTCGTAAATAAATGTCTAATGAAAATACTTGGTATAGCGTGGAACGAATTCAAAACAAATGAGGAAATTAGAGAAATCGCCAATCAACACTAATATCTTTAGTAATAAAAAAAGACAATGGTTATATGTTGGACATGTGATGAGAAGAGATAATAACCGAATAGCAAAAGCAGGCCCTCATGTGGGAAACAACAGGTAAGAGGAAAAGAGGAAGACCCAGAGAGACACTGAGAAGAACATTGATGAGAGAGACAAGAGCAGAAGAAATCGGCTCCCTGAATGAGATAGAGCTGCTTGCACAGAACAGAGACAAATGGCGAGATTTGATAAAAGATTTTTACAAGGATTGAAAACTGCTAGAATACACATTTTGAGATGAGAAAGAGTATCTGGGTCTACATCCTATGGGCCGACTACGGCTTGAAAGGTCAATATATAGATATATACAGGAACGAAAACAGAAAATGATTATGGTGTCTTTTTATATGTAAGTAATAAGTGACACCAACAACTTTGAATTAAAAAATGAAAATTGTTAGTGTAATCTTGAAGGCTGAAAATAATACAGTATCAGGCCGGATTCGACCCGCTGGCCTCAATTTGCAGATCTTCCCTGGGTCAGGGAAAGTAATCCAAATTGATCCACGAACCAACGGTATGTGCCAGACTCAGCAACACTCGCCCCCATCCCTGGAGGCTATTCTTCCATAATAAATGTTGACCAACTGACCAGGCCGTAAACCTGTCCTCCAGTCGTAAATGCCTTAATACCAAACACGCCGGTGATTGGCTGGGGAGTTCAAATACGTGTTACACATCTGCTGGTGTCAGTCTAAAAGTGATCTTTTCGCTCTAACTTTTAAAGTTATGGCAAAGTATGGCCCTATACTACATGTATATTATATATATGTACGTATGTCCGCTACAACATATCATCATCATTCAGTGCCCTTATGGGCCGACTTGTCTATCTTTTGATGTTACTCCATATTAGTCTTGGTCTGCCTCTGCCTCTTTTACCTCGTATTTTCCCTTCCAAGATAACTGTTAGTAGGTCTCATCATCATGTAGAGGGAAAGGCATCAAGATGCACCAAGATGCGTAGAGATGCGAAGCTGCTGTAATCATCATCATGTACCATACCGGTTGACGTAGGCGATCATGTCCTTGCACAATCTTCTATCTACAGTGCATCATATCAGTTCTGTTGTTGACTGTTTTCCATGCCATGACACCAAGCTATCCAGTATTTTCTTTCTTTGTCGTCCGCAATCTCTCTTTCCTTTTATTTTGCTAGTTGTAACCAAGTATTCCAACTTTCTTCTTCTCATGATGTGCCAAAAAAATGTTGATTATTTCTTTCTGATGTTTTTTAGGAGCGGCCTTTTAATTTTTCATGATTAGTCTAGGCAATAAAAGAAGGTAGCTTGCCATTCCTTTCCTTCTTGGCAGTGACTGTACTAGTCCAAGATCGCAGCCATTGTCTCTATACATGAGATCCTCTGCCTGCCATCGCGGTGTGGGGGCCATAACCGGCACTACTTGTCGGCTGCTCCCACAACACCATCCACCACCTGCTCCAATGGCTTCACATAACCCTGATCGGGGGGGGGGGGGGGGGGGGGGGCTAAACAGGAGCTCCACTTTGCCCAAGGGTGTCCCGATGACTAGCGGAGGAAAGACGTCTTACTCCTCCTTTGGTAGGGCAGAACTCACCCCGCTAACCAATTTAGTACGCTAATGTGTCTATTAACATGCCCCCAAAATCGCATTTATCTTATTTGAATTGTATTTAGTATTTCTCTTTTAATTTTTAGTTATTTTACAGCTTTATCGTTTGTTTTCTTATCTTTCCATCCAATTCTTCATATTCTTCTATAAAGTTACATTTCAAAGGCTTCAATTTTCTGTTCTGTTTTCATGTCTAATGTCAATGTTTCTGCACCGTACAGGAATGTTGAGAAGATTTAACATTTTGATATTTTTAGTCTTGACTTCCGGTTGTCATGGCGGCTACGTGCAGTCGTTTTTATATTTCGGCTCTTGTCGATATATTTAAATGATTTGCGTGACAGTCGAGTTATGAAGTTATGTGTTGCTATTCCCCGTTTGGTGTATGTTTTAATTCGGACGTGTGGATAAACTGTGATTACCGATATTTAAGTGGAATATGATTTATTCTTCTTTGTGTCGTGTGTTCGCGGTTCAATAGTCAAGCACATGGTTCGACAAAAAAATGGCGCAGCCGGATATGTTCAACCCGAATATAAAAAGTCTGTGTCGGTGGATGGGGCGGATGAAACGAAAATGATCAACGGCCCAGAAGGCGAAAACAGCAAAGTGTGTGGTACACATGAGGCATATTCAGAACACGAAAGACGAATATGGCAGACCACCGTGAAAGAGAAAGGAGCCTCATCAAGAAACACTCCAAAGAAAGCCATGGAGAGAAATTCTAACTATTGTTTTAAGGACGAATTAAAAATAGCTAGATGGAATGTTAGGACCTTATACCAACAAGGAAAATTAGAAAATCTAATGGTAGAAGCAGAGCGATTAAACATAGATATCTTAGGCATATCACAAACAAGATGGAAGGAAAGTGGATACATACAAGACGATAAATATACATTTATATATTCAGGTAACACAAAAGAACATTAAAGAGGAGTAGGTATTCAAATAAAACGAGAGCTACAAAAATATATAAATACCCACTGGACATACAATGATAGGATTACACTATTAAAAATGAAGGCAAAAACATTCGACATAGCAATAATACAGACATACGCACCTACTAAGACTATACAGACGAATAAATAGAGGCATACTATGATGATCTAAACACAGTTATGAAGCAAGTGAAATCATCAGACATCTTGATTATAATGGGTGATATGAACGCTAAAGTAGGAAAAGGTAAATATAAGACCATTATAGAAAATCGTGGTCTAGGAGAAAGGAATAACAGAGGAGAAATATTAATACAATTTTGTGAAGAAAACAGAATGATAATATGCAACACCTTCTTTGAGCAAGAGAAAAGGAAATTATACACATGGAAAAGCCCTGGAGACAGGAAGCGGAATCAAATAGATTACATAATGATAAAAGACAGATTCAGGAACAGCGTCAAGAAAGCCAAAACGTACACAGGAGCAGATATTAATTCAGACCACAATCCTGTAATGATAAAAATGAAAATCAAATTAAAGAGAAACAAACAAAAAATGTAATTCAGCAACACCAATAGATATAACAGCGTTAAACCAGAAAGATGTAAAAGAAACTTATACTGTACAAGTAAAGAACACATATCTGAAGTTGCTAGAAGAGGGGATTGAGCAGTACAGAAGAGAAAATCCTGAGGAAAAAGTCACAACAAAATGGAAATGCATAAAAAACAGCATGCAAGAATCCTGCAACACCTTGTCCAAAAAGGAAAGTAACAAAAAACAAAAATGGATAACTGACAAAATCTTAGAAAAAATGGATGAAAGAAGACAAGCGAAAAACACTGCCAGATACAAGGATATAGACAATGAAATACGGAGAATGTGCAAAAAGGCAAAAGAAGACTGGCTCAACCAAAGATGTCTAGAAGTCGAAACTATGGAAAGAAAACAAAAGAGAGATGCACACAGAAATAAAGAGAATGACTAATAAAGACAAAAAAAGCTGCAGGAAACGGATGTATTGCAAACAAAGAGGGAAGAATGCTAACAGACAACAAAGATATAATAGACAGATGGCAAGAATATATAACAGACTTATTTCATGACGAAAGGGACAAAAAGCCAGACATAAAATGTACATACAACTATAAAATCCTGAAATCTGAAGTAGTAAAAGCTATAAAAACAATGAAAAGGGGAAAGGCAGCAGGACCTGACAATATACAGATAGAGATGATACAGGCTCTAGAAGAGTTTGGCATCGAAGTGATCACAGACATATGCAATGACATATACCATACAGGATACATACCAAACGATCTAAAAACATCAACTTTCATTGCATGGCCAAAAAATAATGGTGCAGTTGAATGCAGTGATTTCAGAAGAATAAGCCTAATGAGCCAGGTAAAAAAAAATTATTAAATATTATACAGGGAAGGATTCAGAATAAAATCAATATGAATTAGATGAGCAACAATTTGGATTCATGAAAAACAGTGGTACAAAAGAAGCTATATTTAGCATGAGAACATTGACTGAAAAGTACACAGAAGTAAACAAACCAATATATGCCTGCTTTATAGACTACACCAAAGCTTTCGATAGAATACACCATAACCAACTTATAGATTGCCTAAAGGATATAAATCTAGACGACACCGACATACGACTAATATGTAATTTGTACTGGGAGCAAACAGCAATAATAAGATTTAACAAGGAGAACTCTACACCCATGGACATAAAAAGAGTAGTAAGACAAGTATGCATCCTATCACCAAGCTTGTTCATTCTTTACACTGAGCAAATCTTTAAAAACATCTCAGAGATGCCAGGCCTAAACATTAATGGAAAGATAATCAATAACCTAAGATATGCTGATGATACTGTTCTACTAGCAGAAAATCCTAAAAACATACAATAATTGCTTAATGTGATAAACATAACAAGCAAAAAATTTGGACTAGAAATGAATATCAAAAAGACTAAAACTATGATCATAAACAAAGAAAATTCTCAAGACCAACAATTAAATATTACAGTTGAGGGATTACATCTGGAGACAGTCCAGAGCTACAACTACCTGGGACATACTATTACCAATGATGGAAAATGTAAAATTGAAATAAACAAAAGAATAGGTATGGCAAAAAGT
The DNA here is from genome assembly GCA_032433765.1 of Megaustenia siamemsis. Taxonomy (NCBI): domain Eukaryota; kingdom Metazoa; phylum Mollusca; class Gastropoda; order Stylommatophora; family Ariophantidae; genus Megaustenia; species Megaustenia siamemsis. The sequence goes on along the minus strand of JAVIAB010000139.1, from coordinate 75,630,388 downwards.
AATTTTAATGCCATGAAAAATATACTAACAACAAAACAAATATAAGCAGGGCTGAAACTAAGAGTGGCAAAATGTTACATCTTCCCAATATTCCTGTATGGTGCAGAAACATGGACATTAGACAAGAAAACAGAACATAAAATTGAAGCCTTTGAAATGTGGATTTATAGAAAAATAGGTAGAATTGGATGGAAAGAAAAGAAAACAAACGATGAAGTTTTAAAACAACTGAAAATAAAAAGAGAACTACTAAATACAATTAAGACAAGACAAATGAAAATTTTGGGTCATGTTAAAAGACACAACAGCCTACTAAAAGTAATATTGGAAGGGAAAATACAAGGTAAAAGAGGCAGAGGCAGACCAAGACTAACATGGACGAGTAACATCAAAAGATGGATAAGTCAATCTATGACAGCCTGCACCATCAAAGCAAGAGACAGAGTGGAATGGCTCTCTATGGTAGCCAACCTTCGATGCGGAGACGGCACTCAATGATGATGATGAAAACCTAGTCACTTTCTCTTCTGTTCTCACATATTGATGGTATATGCAGTGGCCAGATAATAATTGTGAATCAAAATTTAAAGTAAATGCAAATAAAATATAAACGAATATTTCATTATTAAACTATAACGGGTTTTTGAATTGTCTTTGGCCTGTTTGTTATGCAAGATTAGTATCGAAAAGCCTTACAAAACATGAATGACAAACTGGCAACTAAAAGATGATGTGAAACCCATGGCGTCTTCTATTGACTAGCCCTTGGGCTAGTGTTTGTTCAGAGTTGAGTGAAAAATTGGAGGAAATAGTGCATCCGGTGCATAGCCAAATTATACCTTTGTCTACATTCAGGGTAGAAAAATCGGCATTTTATTTGTACAAAATTAAAAATCGGTTCATCCATACCAGACAAGGAATCCATTGTTGTGGATAACCGCCGGTTTTGTGGGTATATGGATAATGGAGGAAGTATTGACAGCACATAAACTATAATTAGGAGAGTAATGGCAATGATTTGGAACGAGGTAAACATTACAATTTCAGTAGCAGAATGTAATTAATGTTTTTTTTGGTGACTACTTGTGTGCATTACTAAGTAATTTTCTTCATTTTACTTCGTGTTTTCCCCTCTCGTAATGTAGTTAAAAAAGAAAAGTAATGAATACATCAAATCATGTCAAGGTATGACCTATTTTTTGCACATGTACCAGGAAATTACGGCTCTGACATATTGTTTATTTTTAGAATGTATTTTTTGTTTTCTGGTTTTTTTTTCTCCATTTTGCTCCACTTGTATCTGTCCTAATTCGCATGATAGCGTCGAGAAACGTTTTAAAACAACTAATAATGAAAAGAGAACTACTAAACACAATTAGAATAAGACAAATGAAATTTTTGGGGCATGTTAAAAGACACAAAAGCCTAATAAAATTAATATTTGTAGGGAAAGTACAAGGTAAAAGAGGCAGAGGCAGATCAAGACTAACATGGACGAGTAACATCAAAAGATGGACAAGTCAGCCTATGACAATCTGCACCATCAAAGCAAGAGACAGAGTGGAATGGCGCTCAATGGTAGCCAACCTTCGATGCGGAGACGGCACTCAATGATGATGATGATGAGCGTCGAGTTAAACAACGTTTACACAAACTTTTCAGTTTTCTTCTTCCTCTTTCCTTCCTCATTTACCACTCAGCGTCGAGAGATACAATTTGCCGTCTTTTACTCTTTTGTTCGCCGCTGCTGCGGTTATATGTCCTAGTGTTTCCAATAATCCGTTCATGCATCTTTTTCGTGGTCGGCCTTTGGGTCTGGTGGTCTCGCAAGGTTTATTAAAGGCTCTTTGTTCTGTGTTTTGATCTTTCTGCCTTGTCACGTTGCCAACCATTTTATCTGTTATTTCTTTATATATTATAAGGCTGGGATATTAGTCCTGTTTTTTTTCCTCAGTTCTTAATTTCTGATCTTATCTCTCAGACTGTTTCCTGTCATTCGTCTAACACATTCCATCTCAGTAGATGTTATTTTTTTTTCTTGTTGTTCTTGCATCAAGGGCCCAGGACTGGCATTAGTAGCACAACGTTGCGATGAAGATTGTATTGTACAATGCCCGCATTGCCTCTAGAGTTATTTCTCTGATGGACAATAAAACTTTGCGGCGGGATCCATAAATAGTTGTTTGTGTTTGGTCGAGCATTAAGGAAGTTTTCCAGTTCTCCCTCTCTTGGTACACCTGGCCTCTGACTGCATCAGACATGGAAGCTGTCAGCGACTCATAGCTGATAGAATGAGTCAGGATCGGTGAGAAAAGAACTAACCAGATACTGCTCTACATCTTCGGGATGACTCTCATCATCATCTAGTACCAAGCCTGCTGGCGTAGGAGATCATGTCTCTCCCCAACTTTCGATCTCGACAATTATTTATCATTTCTTTTGTTTACATTCTGTCAAGCCATTCTCTTAAGCTGTCTGGTATATTTTCTCTTTCTTTTCCTCTATCTCTTCGTCCCTCAATTTTCCCAGTTGTCACAATACATTCCAGCTGTTCCCTTCTCATTGCATGACCAAAAAGTGATGATTGTTTCTTCCTAAAATATTGGAAATTAGTTCTCTTTTTGCTTTGGTCTCTTTCAGAAAGTTTGCATTGCTCTTCGTAGCTGCCCGTGGCATTCTCAAAATTCTAATGTAAAACCACATCTCTACAGCCTACAGTGATTTTTTTGTCTGTTGTCCCATTGTCCATATTCACATCCATATGTTAAGACTGGCTCTACATAGCATTTAAGAACTATTTTTCTTGTTTCTATTGTCAAAAATTAATTGCACAGTATCCTCCTCATTTTTCGGAAAGCTGCTTTCACCGGAGCTGTTCTGCATCTCACCTCTGGTGTACGTCTCCCATCTGAGATTAACATGGCGGTGCCTCTAATAACAGAGGAACCAGTCTAGTCTGACTAAGAGAGTAGAAATCGGAAAGGAAAGGCAACTTCGAACTCTATACCGCGCTGAAGTCGGATGTATCGCATTTTCTAACATGTAACACATCTCTTTCTCATCTCATCATCTCATCTCTTATTCCTCTGTCCACTTCTCCTTAATCCCCTAGATGTAGTAATAGGTATCTGTGCCTCACCGTGTGTTCTCCTTTCTCTGAAGAAGTCCTATGTGGGCCGAAACCTCAGTATTTTGTTATGTTCCTTTCTTGTAAAGCTGTCACCATACCTTATAGGAATATAAGGCTTATAGGTTGCCCAACATTTACAAATTACCCACTACTGGCTCCTTGCTACCAGCTGTACCGCTGCGCTGCAATTATTTGCATGTTCCCTATTGCATCTACGCACATTTATTTGATTATGGAAGGTCTCGGTATCACTGCAAACGAATTAAAATCCATAATTGCTCAACCTCCCGTGCCAGTGGAATCATCCGAATTACTAACTCATCTCCCAAACAAAGAAAGGTAGCTGTAGTCCCCATCATATCAGTCTCAGCACACGCCAAAAGACATAAGGCGAAACCGCACAGAAAGTGAACACGGCCAACTGTTCCCTGTCATACGATATCAGCATTCATCGTAAACAATTGGATATCGAAACATGATCAAAACGGATGAAACACACAGCTCACAGTGTGCACAGAGCACTTAACTAAGTAGCTCTTGCAACAAGCCGGACTTGGAATATGAGGAAACTGCAACAAGGAACACTTTTCAGACATAGCCTACGCACATTTATAACATCATGTTAAGGACAGATAACTAAAAGAGGTCTACCATTTCTTTATGAGACACCGCGTGAATGCTAAAAGGAGTGGGATAAGTATAGTTTTTAGGGAGAAAAGATGGTATTCAACAACCTCACAAGGAACTAGAGTGAATTCTGTTTATTTGCTTAAGTTCCAAATGATGCGTAAGTTGTAAACGTTGAGTAAATTAAATGTTGGGTAATTTGTAAATATTAACTAAGATATAAATGAAGAGTAAGTTGTAAATTTTGGTTAAAATGTAAATTTTTGGTAAATTGTAAATTTGGTTAAGGTGTTAATGTTGGGTATGTTGTAAATGATAAAAAAGTTGTAAACGTTGAGTAAATTGTAAATGTTAGTTTAGTTGTAAATGTTGGGCGAACTATACATTTTGATTAAGATGTAAATGTTGGGCAAGTTGTAAATGTTTGGTAAGTTGTAAATGTTGAGTAAATTGTAAATGTTTGGTAAGTTGTAAAAGGTAAGTAAATTAAATTTAGGATAAGTTGTAAATGTTGGGTAAGTTGTAAATGTTGGTTTAGTTGTAAATGTTGAGTAAGTTTAAGTTTTGGGTAAGTTGTAAGTGTTGGTTTAGTTGTAAATGTTGGCAAGTTGTAAATGTTGGGTAAGTTGTAAGTGTTGGTTTAGTTGTAAATGTTGGGTAAGTTGTAAGTGTTGGGTAAGTTGTAAATGTTGGGTAAGTTGTAAGTGTTGGTTTAGTTGTAAATGTTGGGCAAGTTGTAAATGTTGGGTAAGTTGTAAGTGTTGGTTTAGTTGTAAATGTTGGGTAAGTTGTAAATGTTGGGCAAGTTGTAAATGTTGGGTAAGTTGTAAGTGTTGGTTTAGTTGTAAATGTTGGGCAAGTTGTAAATGTTGGGCAAGTTGTAAATGTTGGGTAAGTTGTAAGTGTTGGTTTAGTTGTAAATGTTGGGCAAGTTGTAAATGTTGGGTAAGTTGTAAGTGTTGGTTTAGTTGTAAATGTTGGGTAAGTTGTAAATGTTGGGTAAGTTGTAAATGTTGGTTTAGTTGTAAATGTTGGGTAAGTTGTAAATGTTGGTTTAGTTGTAAATGTTGGGTAAGTTGTAAATGTTGGTTTAGTTGTAAATGTGGGGTAAGTTGTAAATGTTGAGTAAGTTTAAGTTTTGGGTAAGTTGTAAATGTTGGTTTAGTTGTAAATGTTGGGCAAGTTGTAAATGTTGGGTAAGTTGTAAATGTTGGGTAAGTTGTAAATGTTGGGTAAGTTGTAAATGTTGGGTAAGTTGTAAATGTTGGGTAAGTTGAAAGTGTTGACCAAATTAAATTCTGAAGGCAAAGTCGCCTTCCAACACCAGAGCTAGCTGATGGCTTGCGACAAGATCGGTGAATCAGAATCATACAGACCATACTCCACCTCTTCGTGGTGCCTCTAGTAACAGACTAACCTGCCTAATCTGGCCAAGCGAGTAGGGATCGAATGGGGCAAGACAACCCGCTACTCAAAAATAACATACTGAAGTCGGATGTGTTGGGCCGAAAGGTGCAAATATCACAGTTTTACTGCAAACCACAACACAACGCAGACACGCCCACATAACGTCTTCTTAAGGGCGGACGATGAGGAGGTATATTTCTTATATAAGTCACAAACAGCAGAGATAGACTCAAGATGCAACAAAGCTTGTCAAATCATTGGACAGCTATCACCACTATTGTTCAGCAAGGAGCACTAGAGGTGTCTCTTTCACCTGAAGTATTGTCTATATCTGCATTGTCGTTTCCTGTATAAATGTTACTGTCTTTTATAATTCTTGCAGCGGCCTATATTATTTTGTCTGTAGTGTGGCATCTATGGGCCAATGGATTTTCCTCATTCTACTATATTCAGTGCAGTCTTGAAGTATGTGTTCAGCAGTCTGAGGCGCCTGTCCACATGTACATGTGGTTGAGGTGCCGTTCTTGAATTTTGTATACATTTGACTATGGAGTCGATTGTGTCCTGTTCTGATGCGTATAATGATAACTTGTTCATATCTATTCATATTATGAAAGGCATCCTGATTTGGGGCTTGTGGTCCTCTGATTGATTTGATTATCTGTTTCTTATGATGGTATGTAACCGGTGCATCTGGTTGTGTCCCTGTTGAACCTTCCTTTGCCAACTGATCTGCTTTCTCATTTCCTGGTATTCCACAGTGAGATGGGATCCACTACAGGGCAACCCTGTGGTGCTTGCAGAGTTCAGTCAATAAGGTCTGCAACTGGCACTCTACAATACAATCTTCATCCCAACGTTGTGCTACCAATACTAGTCCTGGACCTTGATGCAAGAACAAGAAGCAAAATAACCTCTACTGAGATGAAATGTGTTAGACGAATGAAAGGAAACAGTCTGAGAGATAAGATCAGAAACGATGAACTGAGAAAAAGCTAGGAATAACCCTGTCATAGAATATATAAAGAACCAATAGATAAAGTGGTTTGGTCACGTGACAAGGTAGAAAGATCAAAACACAACACAATGAGCCTTAAAAAAACGTTGCGAGAACACCAGACCCATGGGCCGACCACGAAAATGATGGATTGATGGAAGCGAACAGAAGTAGAAAAAGCCGGAAATGATATCTCCCCTCGACGCTGAAAGGCAAACGAGGAAGGAAAAAAAGAAGAACAAGAATAACGAACAGTCGATTCCTTCAATCAATCACAGACTGTAAAAAGAATAATCTCAATATCTAAAACACATTCCCTACCTCTAAACTCTATTCTACACATTTAAAACGCATCGCTGGTATCTAAAACACCGTTTTGATAATCTAAACAACATGTAAGACATTAATTCTAAATCTTTCTCTCTTATTTCAACTACTTGTCCTTATTGATTAGTTGCGTTGTACTGCCTCTCTTTCCCCACTCTTTCCACTTAGTAAAAGCATTACAAATTGATCACTATCTTGCAATTCAAAGCAGAAATCTTTAACGAACCACACCAGAACTGCAGTCGTCTATTTTTTCTACTTCTCTCTCCACTCAGGCAAATTGTACAAACGACCTTGACAGCCATTACAGCCAGTCTCGGAAATTACTGTCCGCGCGGAGAAAGCTGGAGAAATGTACACACAGTTAACCCACAGCGCATGGGTTAATTGCTGATATTAGTTCGCTGACTCATCGCCAACAAAGATGATATTGGAATAGTGTCAGTCAGATTTTCAATGTTCCAGGTATAGTTTTAATTGTTCTATCCTCGAATTAACGTTTCTACATGAACAAGTCTTTAGGCCACATCCCGCTGTCAGAAATCCTTTTACTTAATACATGATATACTCGACGCATGATCTCTTCCTGCTTTAATAAGCTATGCTGTTATGTCATCGCATTCTATACTTTCTCATTTTTCAGATTTTGTAAAGTCCACCATCATCATCATCATCATCATCATCATCATCATCATCATCATCATCATCATTGAGTGCCATCTCCGCATCTAAGGTTGGCTACCATGGAAGGCCATTCTGCTCTGTCTCTTGGTTAGATAGTTAAGGTTGTCATAGGCTGGTAGGATGATAACATTTATTTTTATTTTTTATTTAATTTATATAATTTATTATTATTATTTTTTTAAAATACATATTTGTACGTGTGTTGTATGTTTGTTCCTGTTGAAGCCCAATTGCGCCGAAATGTCGTTTTGGTTTGTGTTGTCCACTTGTTACGTGAAGCTTTAACCGTACAGGGTTTTTCTTTTTTAAATATATATTTTGTTTGTATGTTAACAACGGAATGGCGCTCCATGGTAGCCAGCCTTCGATGTGGAGACGGCACTCGATGATAATTATTCTTTTTTGTTTAATTTCTCCTTGTCATAGGTTGACTTGTCCATCGTTGATATTACTCGTCATTGTTAGCCTTGGTCACCCTCTGCCTCTTTTATCTTATATTTTCTCTTCCAAGATTACTTTTTGTAGCTGCCTCTTTTAACATGTCCCCAAGATCTAATTTGTTTTCTTTGAATTGCGTTTAGTAGTTTTCTTTTTTTTCATTTTTAGTTGTTTTAAATCTTCCAAGACGATTGTGATCATGGTGAGACAGATACTTGTATGTTAGCTCATGGGAGCCAAGACGATTGTGATCATGGTGAGACAGATACTTGTATGTTAGCTCATGGGAGCCAAGACGATTGTGATCATGGTGAGACAGATACTTGTATGTTAGCTCATGGGAGCCAAGACGATTGTGATCATGGTGAGACAGATACTTGTATGTTAGCTCATGGGAGCCAAGACGATTGTGGTTCAGAAACAGACACTGGTATGTTAGCTCATGGGAGCCAAGACGATTGTGGTTCAGAAACAGACACTGGTATGTTAGCTCATGGGAGCCAAAACGATTGTGGTTCAGAAACAGACACTGGTATGTCAGCTCATGGGGGCCAATACGATTGCGATTCTAGACAGACACTGGTATGTTAGCACATGGGGCAAAGACGATTGTGGGTCTGAGACAGACACTGGTATGTTAGCTCGGGGGGGGGGGAAGAGAATTGTGGTCATGAGGCAGACACTGGTATGTTAGCTCAGGGGGGCCAAGAGGATTGTGGTCATGAGGCAGACACTGGTATGTTAGCTCAGGGGGGCCAAGAGGATTGTGGTCATGAGACAGACACTGGTATGTTAGCAAGTGGGGGCCAAGGTGATTGTGGTTGTGGCACAGACACTAGTATGTTAACACATGGGGGCCAGGATGCCCACCAGCAACTGTGCTGTCAGCGACGCACGACTGACTGCGTTTATCAAAACTGGCGAACAACCGAGCTGATCAAGACCCTACTACACATCTCAGTGTTAAAGGTAAAGGTAAAGGTAAAGGTAAAGGTAAAGGTAAAGGTAAAGTTAAAGTTAAAGTTAAAGGTAAAGGTAAGGGTAAAGGTAAGGGTAAAGGTAAAGGTAAAGGTAAAGGTAAAGTTAAAGTTAAAGTTAAAGGTAAAGGTAAAGGTAAAGGTAAGGGTAAAGGTAAGGGTAAAGGTAAAGGTAAAGGTAAAGGTAAAGGTACAGGTAAAGGTAAGGGTAAGGGTAAAGGTAAAGGTAAAGGTAAAGGTAAAGGTAAGGGTAAAGGTAAGGGTAAAGGTAAGGGTAAAGGTAAGGGTAAAGGTAAAGGTAAAGGTAAGGGTAAAGGTAAGGGTAAAGGTAAAGGTAAGGGTAAAGGTAAAGGTAAAGTTAAAGTTAAAGGTAAAGGTAAAGGTAAAGGTAAGGGTAAAGGTAAGGGTAAAGGTAAAGGTAAAGGTAAGGGTAAGGGTAAAGGTAACGGTAACGGTAACGGTAAAGGTAAAGGTAAAGGAAAATGTAAATGTAAAGGTAAGGGTAAGGGTAAGGGTAAGGTAAAGGTAAAGGTAAAGGTAAAGGTAAAGGTAAAGGTAAAGGTAAAGGTAAAGGTAAGGTAAAAATGTAAATGTAAAGGTAAGGGTAAGGGTAAGGGTAAAGGTAAAGGTAAAGTTACGGGTAACGGTAAAGGTAAAGGTAAAGGTAAAGGTAAAGGTAAAGGTAAAGGTAAAGGTAAAGGTAAAGGTAAAGGTAAAGGTAAAGTACGAAACTTGAACCGGCGTCTTAGCACGCGAGTTTCCACCCATATGTGCTCGGCCGCCTATCCGGAAATGTTAGGAAATTTCTGTATAGTGTCGCCTCAAACATCGAAACTCAGTTGCGAGGCAACATTCCTCACCTTCCCAGGGTAATACCCTGGTACCCATTCCTGCCAACGGTTAGGTCGACCGTGGGGGTATTTTTTTTTTTCCAACCACGAGTACAATTCACACTGCTCCCAGCGGGAATCGAACACGGGTTGTCTGAACGTCGGTACCCAGATCTCAGTGATGCTCCTGGAAACAGACTAACCAGTCTGCCCAAGCAAGTAGGAAAAGAAGAGAGACGGCAACCCAGCAATGAACAACGCCATTATAAAGTCAAATATTTGGACCAAAGGACTCAGATATAACAGCATTGATTAGAAGCACCAAGTTAGCGTACTTCTGAGGGTGGATAATGGAGAGTAAATATCGTCAGATGAGCGCCAAAAAAAAAACAGAGAACGCCTGTCAACAAGTGAAACAAACAATTTGTGCTCTTTGAGATAAGATTGTAAATAAGAAGATCATAGTTTAATCTATTCACAATCTATTTTTTTCTCTCTATCTCTGTTAATGTGTGTGTGTGTGTGTGTGCAAGAATGAGAGAAATAGAGAGAAAGAGAGAGAGAGAAGGAGAGAGAGAGAGAGAGATTGAGTATGTGTGTGGGCATTGTGTGCAAAGTAGGGCTTCGTGAGTCTGTCCACAGATGAAAAGTGTACTTGTCGGGTTTGATTCCGATCACCGGCTGCCAGATTCACTCAGCCCTATAGGATAATTTTTTTAATATAAAAAAAATCGCACTGGTGTAATGCTGATCATATTGTTCAAAAACTGTGCCGATAGTTGGCAACAAAACAAATTGTTAATGACACCATTTTCCCCTTTACGTTCAAATATAGCCGGGCTTATCTTTCTTGTTCTTTGCATGCCCTAGAGATTGCTAATATGTTTTGCTTGTTATAACTTATTTTAACTGAAGGGTCTTCCAAGAGAGAAAGAGGGTCTAGCATTGCATCAGATGTTCACTCTAAGGCCAGTGCGTATGCAGCCTAGATGAGGCAGTCGTTGTATTGGTGCTGCACACATAAAAGTCCTCCAGTATATTAAAAAAATGGTTATGGTTTGTCGAAGGTCCCAGTAACACTGGAAACGAATGAAATCCATAATTGCTCAACCGCCCGTGCCAGTGGAATCATTCGAATTAAAACTCGTCTCATTGAAGGGTCCAAACAAAGAAAAGCAGCTGCAGTCCCCATTATAGTAACTACAGCACACGCCAAAAGTTATAAGGTCAAACGACACCGACAGTGTGCGGAGCTGAACTATCCTTCGTCACACGATGTCATCATTCATTGTAAGCAATCGGAATATCGAAACACGATCCGGGTGAAAAAACAGAGCTCACGATGTGCACAGAGAACTAAACTCAGAAGCTCCGACAGCAAGCCGGACTTGGGATATGAAGAAACAGCAACAAGGTACACTTTTCAGACTGAGCCTCGATGGTTCCTGTCACCTATCTTGGAATCCGAACATAATATCTTCGCGTGCGGGGAGACCATAACAGCCCCTCAGCCACCAAAGAGTTATATTTTCCCAGATTATAAGCCAATATCGGTCTGAGAACTCCTGAAACAAGCTAGGAAAGCAGAATGGAGACAGTTATATGGAAAATATGAGCCAGAACAAGACGGCTTACATGTTTTTCTTCTGCGATCACGGATCATCCAACCTAGGATTCCAGACTCTCTTATGAAGGCAGCTGTGTATTTCAGTTGCCACGTTGTGTTTCTCTTCCAGGGAGGTGGCATGAGCCACATTGCCCCTCTCAGGCCTGTGTACTGGGGGCAATCCTGTAGGATGTGTTTTGTTGTTATGTCATATAGGGTACAGTGACATTGATTGGTAGTTCCTTTTTTAAGTTTGGTAGACATGTGGTTTCTCATTCTGTTGTGGTCATTGCGTGGGCAAAGTATGTCGACTTGATCCATGCTTGATAGTTGGAGGTATCCGTCCCTCTCTTTATACTTTAAGTGTTCTTGTTTCCATACTTCATGATGCTGGCCTTTGATTATGAATTTATCTTCATCGTACATGATCAGATGGTTCTCTTGTAGTAATCTCCCTTCCTCCTAGCTAGTTTGTCTGCGCATTCGTTTTCTTGCATATTATAGTGTGATTGTATCCACTGGATGACCACTCTCTGGAAGTTTTTGCACAGTTGCACTAGAGTTGTTTTGAGGTCATTTAGCTAGCTGTTCCTAGGTTTTATTTTGCGCTGTTATGACTGAATGTGCATCGGTTAGTATCGCCAATTTCTTGTGCACATTACTTTTGTGTTGGATAGCCAGTTTTGCAGCATCTTTGAGGGCCTCAGTTTTTGCTTTATAGTTGTTTGATAATTTCATGTGGCTATTAATTTGGAAATCTCTTACTGGTTATTCAACCCCAAGAACACACCCCCTCCTCCATTTCTGGCGGGGTTTGTAGCAGAGCCCTCCGTGTAGATGTGGGACCAGAAGTCCTGTGGGTAGTTGTCGTCAATGTGTTTTTCTGCTATATTATTTCTTTGTGTGTCTGTTTGGGTGCCCTCTTAGTTGATTTCTATTACGTCTTCCTTAAGTTATAGTATTTTATATTTCCCGTGGGGAGTCACACTGGATGGACATGGGGGTTTTGGTTTTGTTTGAGACAGTACTGGATCGCTAATTGTCAATTCTTTGGAGATTGCCGGAAAGTTGCTTCTCTTTCGTCTTCCTTTTCCAAAGCCGATTACTCTTTGGTGTATGGAGTAGTTAGGGAGCATTTTGTATATCTCCGCTTGTTGCATTACTTTGGTTTCTTGTCTGTCTTCCAATAGGCCTCTTACTTTTTCTAGTGTCTCTATAGGTTTAGATTTCTTAGCATCAGTGGTGATACCACACAAGTGGTGATATATCAGTGGTGATTTGAGGAGACAAATAATAATAAATGAATATTATTATAGAGGGAAACTTCCGAGGCGATAATCAGCAAATCAATTTAGAGGAAGAGGTATGTTTACAGCACTCGGAAAAAATGGCAAATAATCAACAACAAAAAAAACAAAGAACAATATATGGTCCTAATCAGGATCGAAACCGTACTCCTTGGCACTGTGCCTTGCCACGAAAAGCCAAACACTACGGAACACAGCCAACTCGGCTAACTAAAAAGTTAGCCATCATTGGCGATGTCTTTCAGTCAGGTGTTCTCATGGCTATAGCATAGGGCTGCGATCAAAACTCGAGAATAAATTGTGTATCTGCATTTTTCCAATTAAGACAAGTATCTCCCAAATAGTGTAGGGTATAATATTCGTTTATTATTATTTATCTCTAGCCTAAACCACTGGAAACTACTATTCATGCTGTTTCGTCCTAAATGATTGTCTGTAACGCAAGTATTCAGCCCTACCCTATCTAGGAGATACTTAGTATCTCCTGAGAAGAGTCCTTAGCCCCGGCTTGAGTTTTGACTGTTTGAAACACGTTTCTAACACTAATAAAAGTTTATTATTTCATTTGTTTACACCCAGTTTATTATTCCATGTCTTGTAGAACAGTGCTCTATTTAATTGTTCAATTTTTGCTTTAAAATTGACATATAATTACTGGTAGTACTGTTTATAACAAGCTCTTCATTCACATGAAGTTGTGTTGAAAGAGTAAATAGAAACATATTTATAGTTTATTATCATCATCATCATGTGCCATACCGGTTGGCGTGGTCGATCATATCCTTCCACAATCTTCTATCTACAGTGCATCGCATCAGTTCAGTTGTTGACGTTTTCCATGCCATGACACCAAGCTATTCAGTATTTTCTCTCTTTGTCGTCCGCGATCTCTCTTTCCTTTTATTTTGCCAGTTGTAACAAAGTATTCCAACTTTCCTCTTCTCATGATGTGCCCGAAAAATGTTTATTGCTTTTTTCTGATATTTTTTAAGAGCTCCCTTTTTGTGTTGGCCTATTTGAGAATTTCCTCATTGGTCTTTTTAGCTGTCCAGGGAACTTTCAACATTCTCTGAGAAATCCCATCTTTGTGGCCTCCAATCGTCTTTTCATTTGTTTGTCTACTGTCCATGACTCGCTTCCATAGGTCAGAATTGGTTCTATATAGCACCGATGAACTCTCTTTCTCATTTCCATTGACATAGATTTGTTGCATAAGATATTTTTCATTTTCTGAAATGTTATTTTGGCCTGAGCTATTCTGCTTTTTATTTCCGTGGTGCATCTTCCATCCGATGTTATTATTGTGCCCAAGTATTTGACGCGTTGCACTTATTTCAGATTTGTCTTGTTTATTCTGCATGCTGGTGATGATTGTTTCTTCGATATGACCATTACTTATGTTTTCTTACTATTCAGACTGAGACCCTTCTTGTTGCTTTCTTTTACTATTATGTCTATCATTTCTTATAGTTCATTCTCTGTCTCTGCTATTAAGACTGTGTCATCCGCATATCGCAAATTATTTATGTTGTGACCATTGACTTCAATTCCTTTTTTGTCTACTATTGATATCATAATATGTTCATTGTGATTTGTCCATATAGTTTATTATAAGTTTTAAATAAAATATTTAACTAAGTTCTTTTTTATATTGAAAACTAAACAAATATCAGTTTAAGTAGGCAAATTGAAGAAGCGATAAAAGATGAAGAGGAAAGATAAGATGAGGGAGAGAGGGGATAAGCTAAAAGGAAAACGGAAAGATATATTTCTGAATGGAAAACATAATGAGAAAGAAAGAAAAGAAAGAAGGACGGAAATAAGGAAAGAAAGAATGAAGAACTGAGGCAAAGAAAGAAAGAAAGAAATATGAACATTAAAAAAAATAAATACGAAAAGAAAGAAATAAATAAAAGATAGAAAGAAAGAAAGAAAGAAAGAAAGAAAGAAAGAAAGAAAGAAAGAAAGAAAAAAAAAAAAGAAAAAAAGAAAGCAAGACGGAAATAAGGAGATAAAGAAAGGAAGAAAAAAAAATTAAAGAAAGATCAGGAAAGAAACATATATAAATAAGGAAGAAGAGCTTGAAAAATAAAAAGAAAGGAAGAAGCTCGTTAGGAATGGGAAAAAAATAGTAAGAACATCATCTTTCCATGGGGAAAAGCAATTAAAGAAAAGTTAATAAAACACTTAAAGCGGAAAAAGAAAAGGTGCAGAAATGTTCAGATGATGCAGTAGAAGAGCTCGTAGATGAACAAGACAAGGAAGTGGTAGTTGAAGCAGTGAAATGGTATAAGAAGTAGTTGAAGTAAGAAAACAAAAGACAGCCGATGTAGCTTAAAAAGAGGAATGAGACTGAGGATAAAGCAGAAACAGATGAAGAAGTAGTAGCTGAAGACGAAATAAAGGGAAGGAAGTTGCAGTTGAAGAAGTAAAAGAAGCAGAATTAGCATTTGAAAAATAAGAAGATGGTGGGATAGCAGAAGAAGCAGAAAAAGATGAGGAAGTAGCGGGTTGGGAAGAAAATAAAAAAAATAAATATGGAATATTAGTTCCACAATAAGAAAAAACTGAGTATTAGAGAAATTATAAAAATAATAAAAGGAAGGGGAAGTACACAATATAAGAAACAGTCAGGTATGTAGGATAGACAGAAAAGATAAGAGAGGGCCAATATATGAAAACAATCAGGTGTGTAGGAGGGACAGAAAAGATAAGAAAAGGCCAATATATGAAAACAGTCAGGTGTGTAGGAGGGACAGAAAAGATAAGAGAAGGCCAATATATGAAAACAGTCAGGTGTGTAGGAGGGACAGAAAAGATAAGAGAAGGCCAATATATGAAAACAGTCAGGTGTGTAGGAGGGACAGAAAAGATAAGAGAAGGCCAATATATGAAAACAGTCAGGTGTGTAGGAGGGACAGAAAAGATAAGAGAAGGCCAATATATGAAAACAGTCAGGTGTGTAGGAGGGACAGAAAGATAAGAGAAGGCCAATGTATGAAAACAGTCAGGTGTGTAGGATAGACAGAAAAGATAAGAGAGGGCCAATGTATGAAAACAGTCAGGTGTGTAGGATAGACAGAAAAGATAAGAGAGGGCCAATGTATGAAAACAGTCAGGTGTGTAGGATAGACAGAAAAGATAAGAGAGGGCCAATATATGAAAAAAGTCAGGTGTGTTGGATAGACAGAAAAGATAAGAGAGGGCCAATATATGAAAACAGTCAGGTGTGTAGGACAGACAGAAAAGATAAGAGAGGACCAATATATGAAAACAGTCAGGTGTGTAGGATAGACAGAAAAGATAAGAGAGGGCCAATATATGAAAACAGTCAGGTGTGTAGGATAGACAGAAAAGATAAGAGAGGGCCAATATATGAAAACAGTCGGGTGTGTAGGATAGACAGAAAAGATAAGAGAGGACCAATATATGAAAACAGTCGGGTGTGTAGGATAGACAGAAAAGATAAGAGAGGACCAATATATGAAAACAGTCGGGTGTGTAGGATAGATAGAAAAGATAAGAGAGGACCAATATATGAAAACATTCAGGTGTGTAGGATAGACAGAAAAGATAAGAGAGGACCAATATATGAAAACAGTCGGGTGTGTAGGATAGACAGAAAAGATAAGAGAGGACCAATATATGAAAACAGTCGGGTGTGTAGGATAGACAGAAAAGATAAGAGAGGGCCAATATATGAAAACAGTCGGGTGTGTAGGATAGACAGAAAAGATAAGAGAGGACCAATATATGAAAACGGTCAGTGGTGTAGGATAGACAAAAAAGATAAGAGAGGACCAATATATGAAAACAGTCAGGTGTGTAGGATAGACAGAAAAGATAAGAGAGGACCAATATATAAAAATACTCAGCTGAGGAGGATAGATAAAAATGATAAGAGATAGCCAATCTATGAATACACTAGAAGAAGACAGAAAAGGAAATAAGAAGGAAAATAGGGAAACAAAATGTAGAAAAATAAGAAGAGAGTTTGAACATGGAAACAGCAGAAGAAAACAGTTTAAAAAAAAATAAACAAGAAAAGAAAGTAGAAAAAAAGAGGAGTACAATGAGAAGATAACAATTTGGAAAAGATTGAAAGGAAAAGAAGAGGAATTTCAGATTTGGGTATGACTGTTCCTTGTGTGTCAAGGACGAACGATGAATCTAGCTCTGGTAAAATTACTGCCATTTGTAGCATGACTCATCGGCCCGGTCGTGAATGAGCGTGCCTCGGAGATGACAACAGGTCACGTGTCTAGCCTGTAGTGACAGACAAGCTACAATGGGTCGTTAGGTCTTCATTAAAGACACCCACAATGAGATGACATTATCGACAAAAAATGTCTCTTCGCTTTTATCACTTGGTATTATCTTAAGATTGAGACTGTACTCTTTATAAGATCTATTTTCTATTATTTTGTTGGTGGTCACAAGGTCTCGTTTTTCGCATTTGGTAGTTATCTCACAGAAGTTATCTCACGAAAGTAGTTTTATTCTAGAAGTAAGCGTAGAAGTAGTTTTCTCTAAGAAGTAGTTTTATCCTAGAAGTAAATTTAGAGGTAGTTTTCTCTAAGAAGTAGTTTTATCCTAGAAGTAAATTAAGAGGTAGTTTTCTATAAGAAGTAGTTTTATCCTGGAAGTAAATTTAGAGGTAGTTTTCTCTAAGAAGTAGTTTTATCCTAGAAGTAAATTTAGAGGTAGTTTTCTCTAAGAAGTAGTTTTATCCTAGAAGTAAATTTAGAGGGAGTTTTCTCTAAGAAGTAGTTTTATCCTAGAAATAAATTTAGAAGTAGTTTTCTCTAAGAAGTAGTTTTATCCTAGAAATAAATTTAGAGGTAGTTTTCTCTAACAAGTAGTTTTATTCTAGAAGTAAATTTAGAAATCATCAAGTACCGAACCTGCTGGCATAGGTGATCGTGTCTCTCCACAACTTTCTATCTCGACAGTTATTTATCATTTCTGTTGTTGACCTTCTGCCAAGCCATTCTTTTAAGCTGTCTGGTATTTTTTCCTCTTTGCTTCCTTCTATCTCTTCGTCCCTCAATTTTTCCAGTTGTTACAATATATTCCAGGTCTTTGTACAATTTAGAAATAGTTTTTTTTTTTTTAAAGAAGTAGTTTGCTTGTTGCGTTCGCTCGATGAATAAAGGAGGACACATCTTCATCATCCGCCCTTAAAACGACGTTAAGTGGGCGTATCTTCGTTGTGTTGTTGTTTGCAGTATAACTGTGATATTTGCGCCTTTCGGCCCAACACATCCGACTTCAGCATGACATTTTTGAGTACCGGTTGTCTTCATTCTTCGATCGCTACTCGCTTGATAAGACTAGACAGATTAGTCTGTTACTAGATGCACCGCGGGGAGGTGGAGCAGGGCCTGTGTGGTTCTGTTCACCGATACTGGCGCAAGCCATCAGCTCTGAACGCCGACAGCTTCCAGCTCTGCTTCTGTGAGGCGCGCTTTCGTCTCCTGAAGAAGTTTTATCCTAGAAGTAACTTTAGAAGTAGTTTTCTCTAAGAAGTAGTTTTATCATAGAAGTAACTTTAGAAGTAGTTTTCTCTAAGAAGTAGTTTTATCCTAGAAGTAAATTTAGAAGTAGTTTTCTCTAAGAAGTAGTTTTATCCTAGAAGTAAATTTAGAAGTAGTTTTCTCTAAGAAGTATTTTTATCCTAGAAGTAAATTTAGAAGTAGTTTTCTCTAAGAAGTAGTTTTATCCTAGAAGTAAATTTAGAAGTAGTTTTCTCTAAGAAGTAGTTTTATCCTAGAAGTAACTTTAGAAGTAGTTTTCTCTAAGAAGTAGTTTTATCCTAGAAGTAAATTTAGAAGTAGTTTTCTCTAAGAAGTAGTTTTATCCTAGAAGTAAATTTAGAAGTAGTTTTCTCTAAGAAAAATTTTATCCTAGAAGTAACTTTAGAAGTAGTTTTATCTAAAAAGTAGTTTTATCCTAGAAGTAAATTTAGAAGTAGTTTTCTCTAAGAAGTAGTTTTATCCTAGAAGTAACTTTAGAAGTAGTTTTCTCTAAGAAGTAGTTTTATCCTAGAAGTAAATTTAGAAGTAGTTTTCTCTAAGAAATAGTTTTATCTTAGAAGTAAATTTAGAAGTAGTTTTCTCTAAGTAGTTTTATCCTAGAAGTAAATTTAGAAATAGTTTTCTCTAAGAAGTAGTTTTATCCTAGAAGTAAATTTAGAAGTAGTTTTCTTTAAGAAGTAGTTTTATCCTAGAAGTAAATTTAGAGATAGTTTTCTCTAAGAAGTAGTTTTATCCTAGAAGTAAATTTAGAAGTAGTTTTCTCTAAGAAGTAGTTTTATCCAAGAAGTAAATTTAGAAGTAGTTTTCTCTAAGAAGTAGTTTTATTCTAGAAGTAAATTTAGAAGTAGTTTTCTCAAAGAAGTAGTTTTATCCTAAAAGTAAATTTAGAAGTAGTTTTCTCTAAGAAGTAGTTTTATCCTAGAAGTAAATTTAGAAGTAGTTTTCTCTAAGAAGTAGTTTTATTCTAGAAGTAAATTTAGAAGTAGTTTTCTCAAAGAAGTAATTTTATCCTAGAAATAAATTTATTTCAGTATGAATTTTTCTTAAAGAAATAATTTATTCTCAAATGAGTAGTTTTATCCTAGATGTAAGTTATCGCAGAAGTAATTTTTCTCACAGATATAGTTTCATCTTAAAAGTAATTCTATTCTAGAAGTAGTTTTTTCTCCAAGGATTCATTTTTTTCTTACAGTAGTAGTCTTTTCTGGAATGTAGCTTTCCTTATAAAAGTCCTTTACTGTAGGGATTATTTTTCCTACTCACAGAAGTAGTTTTCTCACAAAGGTAATTTTTTTCTCTAAGGATTATTTTTCCTACCCATAGAATTTATTTTCTCTAAAGATTATTTTTCTTAATCATAGAAGTATTTTTTTTCAGAGAGAAAATTTATCTCTAAGGATTAACTTTTTTTTTTCCCTTTACATATGTAGTTTTCTCGCGGAAGTAGTCTTTCTCATAAATGTTATTTTTCTCTAAGGATTATTTTTTCTTCTCTGAGATGTAATTTTCTCTTGCAAGTACTTTTTTTTCTGATTTGAAGTAGTTTTCTCATGGAAGTAGTTTTTTTTTTCCTTAAGGACTTCTAGAAAAGGTCTTTTCCCAGAAGTGGTCGATTTATCTTAGGGATTATTTCATTTCAAGTAACTTATTTATCTTGAACAGATGGCTGTGTTCACTTTCTGTGCGGTTTCGCCTCATGTCTTTTGACGTGTGCTGAGACTGCTATGATGGGGATTGCAGCTACCTTTCTTTGTTTGGGAGATGAGATATTAATTCGGATGATTCCACTGGCACGTACGGTTGGGCAACTATGGATTTTAATTCGTTTGCAGTGATACCGGGGCCTTCCATAACCATACTTTTATTTATATAACGCACTTGTGAGTGATACTTTTACCTGGGACGGTTTTGCATCTTATTATTATTAATTCTTTTTCATTGTGATATGCTTGCTTGCTTGCGTTCGCTCGATGACTAAAGGAGTCACTTCTTCGTCATCCGCCCTTAAAAGAACTTTAAGTGGGCGTGTCTGCGCTGTGTTGTGGTTTGCAGTAAAACTATGATATTTACACATTTCGGCCCAACACATCCGATTTAAACACGACATTTTTGAGTACCGGGTTGTCTTCCCTCTTCGATCTTTACTCGGTTGGCCAGACTAGGTAGGTTAGTCTGTTACTAGAGGCACCACTGAGAGGTGGAGCAGGGTCTGGATGGTTCTGATTCACCGATCCTGGCGCAAGCCATCAGCTGTGGGTAGCTGACAACTTCCAGCTGTGCTGCTGTGAGACGCGCCTTCGCCTCTATTGTGATACAAACACCCTAGATAGGCCATATAGCAGAAGACGGCCATTGTACTTCTGTACATCCTCCAGATGTCTTTGGTAAGTGTCTTACGAGCCTGGTCAAATTAGTATCAAGATGGAAGGCAACCGGATACCTATAAATGTCATGCTGAAGTCGGATGTACCGGACCGAAGACGTAGATTTGATATGTAAACCTCAATAGAACTCAATTACGTTCACTTGGCGTCCTTTAAAGGACGGACGACGAAGTCGAGTAGCCGTTGTTCAAAAGCAGTGGAAGAAGAATGAGGAGGAAGAGGCAACAAAGGAGAAAACGAAAGAAGTAGAAGAGGAGGAAGGAATGTTGGGATGTAAAAGTAGGAGGCGAAATCAGAACGAAACGATTAGAATCAAAGTATTTATGGTAACATCATCTCTGAAATAGATCAAGAAACATAGCCGAGATGGTAGTGCACATAATGCATCTTATAACAACAGTAAGCATTAACAACTGGAGAGGATAATAATAATGGGGAAAAAAGTCAGCTCAGACAAAAGATTCGTGTAAATTCAATCTCAGACAAAAGATTCGTGTAAATTCAATCTCAGACAAAAGATTCGTGTAAATTCAATCTCAGACAAAAGATTCGTGTAAATTCAATCTCAGACAAAAGATTCGTGTAAATTCAATCTCAGACAAAAGATTCACGTAAATTCAACCTCAGACAAAAGATTCACGTGAATTCAATCTCTTGCAAAAAATTCACGTAAATTCAAGACCAGACAAAAGATTCACGTAAATTCTCTCTCTCTCTCTCTCTCTGCGATCAGGACTCAATCAGAGTAGGATTCCAGACACTCACATGAAGTCAGCTGTCAGGTTAAGTGTGTTGATCGCCCCCACAGACGGAACATCACATTTAGAGTCTGCCAGGTCCACTCTGAACACCCGTTAAAAACGTTGCACTGTGTTTTGCGCCAGTGGCCCACTGCATCCCATTTCAGCCAGCATTTTATTCAGGTTTGCTTTCCTTAGCCTTTGATTGTCCCCAATCTTCCTGCAAGGCAGCAGATTGTCTTTTCTTTAGGGGGATTCTGCCCTTAGATGGTCTGCCTTCCCAGGTTTACGAGCACCATCTGCCCGACGTAAATTCAAGCTCAAACAAAAGATTCCCGTAAATTCAAGCCCAGACAAAAGATTCACGTAAATTCAATCTCATACAAAAGATTCACGTAAATTCAAGCCCAGACAAAAGATTCACGTAAATTCAATCTCACACAAAAGATTCATGTAAATTCAAGATCAGACAAAAGATTCACGTAAATTCAAGCTCAAACAAAAGATTCACGTAAATTCAAGGTCAAACAAAAGATTCGCGTAAATTCAAGCCAGACAAAAGATTCACGTAAATTCAAGCCCAGACAAAAAATTCACGTAAATTCAAGCCCAGACAAAAGATTCACGTAAATTCAAAGTCAAACAAATGAAACACGTAAATTCAATCTCAGACAAAAGATTCTTTTAAATTCAAACTCCATAAATGATATAAACATGTTGATATGAATGAGGGAAATTTCAGAGCTCTTTCGTCGATTCGATCCATATGATGATGCCGATAACAAGTATGTACAGTAGGTTTGAAAACTGAAAAAAAAAAATGCACACACGGAATTGATAAAAGAATGTGTGTGTGTGAGAGAGAGAGAGAGAGAGAGAAAGAGAGAGAGAGAGAGAGAGAGAGAGAGAAAGAGAGAGAGAGAGAGAGAGAGAGAGGGAGAGATTGGCAAATCTTTTTTTTTTTTTTTTTCGTTCGCCAGCTTTGACCTCTGACGAAGTCCCTAGAGACTAGGAACTGAATTTTGCGTGTTAATCCATTTTCCCTGGCAGCCGTGTGCACAGGGGTCCCTAGTCGCACAGGCAGATAACTCCGACTTCGGAGGTACTCATATTTTTTCTATCGATGAGTAATTGACGTTTCAAGCCGGGCCTCGCTGCTGAGACTAGGGTTGGTTGCCGCAGAGAGAAATCATGAATAAAAATCCCAACCGGTATTTGAACCCACAACATCTCTGTCTCAAGGCCGGCGTCTTGCCTCGAGACCAACCAGTACCCCCAGATTGACAAATGAAAACCAGTGAGACGTCACAGTCGCTGCAAGAAAGTGCCATCGATATACAGAACAGTAACAAACGGGAGCAACAGTAACAGTCTGACAGAAAGCACACAAAACAGATGTTCCCAACCATTCTTTGATGCGAACCCTTCGGTTAATTTGATTTTTGCGTCTGCAACACATTTGTGCGTCATAATCAAATTGATTCACAAGTGAGTGAATTCCATTAACATCGGTTTTAATGCCAAATTAAAACAGAATAGACAAAATATTTAAAAAAAAAAAAAAACAGGTCAACTATCCTTAACTAGAGGAACAGATCAAAATTAAAAAGTCAAGAATTGATCATTCTTCGCTCCACGGATCAAACCATCATTCACATGCACTGTTTCGATTGATCAAATTATATAAAATAAGTGTTATTAAACCAATTTGTATGACAGGCTACCTTTCTTCCACCTTGCTGAAGCTATTCCAGGGCTATGATGTCACGTTCTATCTTTAGCAATGATGTAACGTGGTTATTTTTGAACAAGACAGTAACGTCACTTCGAGGCGGTGATCCCCCGCACGAGCGAAACATCAGACAAATAGAAATGTGTCAATCATCGCCTGTTGTGTGTGGGAAAAGAACCGCCTTAATCCAAGTAACGACCTATCAGAAACTACTGCACCTGATCGATTGCTGTATCAATAAGGTAATTATTTTACTATATTGTGATTGGTTTCCTGCTAAGCATTGACACCGTCAAGACCAGGTCGGATGTAATGTGTGCCTTGTCGATGTTCCTTAATTGGACATTACAGCTCTTGAGCTGAATTGACATAATTCTTACCCCCACCGATGTAAACACAAAGAAATTCAAAGCCCTGCATTTATTTACCTAGAATCATTTTTTTTTTTTGTGAGTCAGATTTTCCGCGGCACCCGAAGCCTCCTCCTATACATTGAAATGCCCTATTTGCGTTTTGACTATGTATTACCACTAGTTGACTGAATGAACGCAGCGTAATCAATAGCAGGGGTAGGAAAATGAGTCTGTGTAGCCGTTCTCAAGTTTGGGGTTTGCATTCAACGACTCCTCAAGTTCAGCAAAACAAACCAGAAATACCTGAATCATGTGACTAAGGTGTCACTCTAGACTGACCAAGACAAATCAAATTAAATATTAAGGCCTAGAATAAAAAAAATAAATAAATAAAATAAGTCTTCAAGTACCGTGCCTGCTGACGCAGGCGATCATATTTGTCTCTACAGTGCTCAACTCTGTTACTGACTTCCTACCAGACCATTCTTTTAAGCTGTTATATTTTATCTTTTTCTCCCTCTGTTGTTTTAATTATTTCGCCGTTTCACAAAAATAATATAGCTTTATATGACTATATATAGACAAATAAAATATCGTAAAGTACCATTGTATAACATAGTGTGACCTAACAAATATGGTTTCTGACAAAATCACTAGTCTTTAGATTGTATTGACGCCTTCGCAGTCGTGGCGTTCCCATATCCGCTCTACCGACCGTTCCAGCAACCATCGAAATGTTCGTCTACTGTTCCTGGCCTAAATTGATTGAACGTTTTGCTTTTTTTTGTCACTGAGGATGTTCTTCCTACTTTAGCCCCTCGTGGTGCCTTGTTCCTCCATTTTTTTGACATGTGGATTATCCTCAGCTTCCTTGTCGCCATCCTGTGAGAGGTGTTCTGGTAAAGCCCTCGCAGTGTCATACATGTCCAATTTTAAGATTTCCGGCGCAATGGCAGACCGCGGCAACATGTCAGCCATCTCAAAGTTAGACTGTCGGTAGGAGGCATTTCGAGGTGCCCCGCTCCCTACGGAGTGTTCTTGTCAATCCGGCGAGATGCGTGCTTTTGAGCCAGTCAATCTGACCGCATATGTTGTTGGTCTTTTAACTTGCCATGCGATAGCTTCTGTCACAGCCTCAATCTCCATGCGTGTGCTGAAGGTAGTGGTCTTGTAGGCTCCTGAACCTTTATCAATCAACTGTTCATTATAGCACACAAACCTCAGTTGCTCTGTACACCCCTGGTGACCGGGCCATCAGTGCAGATGATCGGGTCTTGTGGCTGGGAATGAAGTTGTAGTACCTCCAAGCTCGTGGACTCAGTCACAGCATTTCCTGTCCAAGTTTATGATGACCCTAGTTAGGCCACGCCTATCATGCACATCTGTCCAATCCCTGGAAGTAGGTATGTCTTTCTTGTTGCATAAAATCAGTAGCAACCAATCAGTAGTTTGCTAATGTTGTAGTGTGTTATGCTGGACAGTGTTTTACTGGACATCGTCTCATCACAAATTCTGCCAATTTTGTATCGACTGATCTGACCACAGAATGAAGAGGGTGCAATTGAGTTTCCTCATCTCCTTCCTCTTGCGTCTTTTCTTTTCTTGTTTTAACATCGCCTCTTCATCGAATACTTCTGTGTCATTACTGCGTTTGGAGAATATGGTGTTAGTGATCATATTTTTCTATGACCACGGCACATTTTTTGGTGATGTGGTCGGTATCACACCAGGCCGCTTTGACTTCCCATAAAAATCTCTGGTACCAATTTTCTGAGGCTGGGTGAACCACTGAGCCTTGTCAGTCCCCCCCCCCCCCCAAAAAAAAAATTCCATCACTGCTGGGGAACGAATATGGACCTTTCTGGTCACGAGGCGAGCACACTAACCACTCTACCACTGAGGCTCTTGTTATTCTTGCAGAGGCATCTAGTTTTGTCTATAGTGTTGTCAATGAGCTTGCTTCGGTGTACTATATTTAATGCTGTATTGAAGGATGCGTGTCAGCTGTTTGAGGCACCTGTCCACATCTGGCTGAGATTCCAATCTTGAATGTTGTGTACATGTGACTATGGAGTCTTTAGTATCCTGTTCTGAGTGGTCTATAATGATAACTTGTTCTCATCTTGTCATATTATGGTAGGCGTCTTGATTCTGAGCGTGGGACCTTGTGATTGATTTGTCTTGTTTATTTCAACAACAAGCTTATACTACCAATATATACCCACTTAGCGTCCTTTAAAGGGCGGATGACGAAGATGAATTCTACAGTCTACGAATACTCTAGAATACTTTAGTCATCGGGCGAACGTAAGCAAGTAAGTAAGCAAGCAAGTATACTACAGGGAATACTGATATTTTTACACCACTTTGGAAATACAAAGAAGTTTCTAGACACGTAGGACTTGCGTGCAGGACTAATCAGCAATATATCTTAGTGGTCTTGTAGGCTCCTGTACCTGTTTGTTTCTCATTCTATTTCCAATTTATTTTTTATTGTTTTGTTTTTTTAAATTTTTATTACTTATCTCTGTGTGTGTGTTGTATGTTTGTTCCTGTTGAAGACCTATTGTGCCGAAACGTCGTTCTGGTTTGTGTTGTCCACTTGTCACGTGAAGCTTTAATCATCCTTAAAAATCTCTCTCTCTCTATATATATATTTATTTATTTCTTCTAACCAGCAATATTAGGGGTTTTTTAAGGGTAATAACCAAACAGTTTTCGTTAGTGCAAGTATGTCCAGCCAGTGGCTACGCCCAGAACCGGAGAGCACCATTTGGAATCCTGGTTCGAGCTGTCTATTGTTTCATGTGTTCTCTGCTTATGAATGTTCCCGACTGTTACAGAACACAGCTGTTTTCATGTATAATTTATATTTGTGCCTCTATATTCTTGACGTTTCCCTTAATAGTTAATATTTGTTCCTTTGTTACTATCATCATCATCATCATCATCATCATCATCATCATCATCATCATCATCATCATCATCATCATCATCATCATCATCATCATCATCATCATCATCATCATCATCATCATCATCTTCATCATCATCATCATCATCATCATCATCATCATCATCATCATCATCATCATCATCATCATCATCATCATCATCATCGAGTGCCGTCTTCGCATCGAAGGTTGGCTACCATGGAGCGCCATTCCACTCTGTCTCTTGCTTTGATAGTGCCGATTGTCATAGGTTGACTTGTCCATCTTTTGATGTTATTCGTCCATATTAGTCTTGGTCTGCCTCTTTTACCTTGTATTTTCTCTTCCAATATTACTTTTATTAGGCTGTTGTGTCTTTTAACAAACCCCAAAAATGTCATTTGTTTTGTTCTAATTGTGTTTAGTAGTTCTCTTTTCATTTTTAGTTGTTTTAAAACTTCATCGTTTGTTTTCTTTTCTTTCCACCCAATTCTACCTATTCTTCTATAGATCCACATTTCAAAGGCTTCAATTTTCTTTTCTGATTTCTGGTCTAATGTCCATGTTTCTGCACTATCCAGGAATATTGAGAAGATGTAACATTTTGCTATTCTTAGTTTTTGCCCTGGTGTTATTTGTTTTGATGTTATTATATTTTTTCATGGCATTAAAATTACTTTTTGCCATACCTATTCTTTTGTTTATTTCAGTTGTACATTTTCCACCACTGGTTATAGTGTGTATAGCTTTCTTGTTACTATCGCGCCCATGTACACACACCAGGCGACAGTGGTGCTCGACAGCAACAGCTGGGAATCGCCAGCAACTCATAGCTGACTGCTTGCACCAAGATCAGTGGATCAGAACTATGAGACACTACTCCACCACCTTACCAATGAAACCAGTAACGGACTAACCAGTTTAAAATGTCCGAGTAGGGAAAGGAAAGGAAGGCAACCCAGCACTGACAACTGCTGTGTTGAAGTCGTATGTTTTGGGCCGAAAGGTGAAAATATCACAGTTCTACTTCAAACTACAAAATCACGCATTTACGTCCACTTAACGTCATTTTAAGGGCGGATGATGACGAGGTTTAACTATTTCTCTAGCCATCTGGTGAACGGAAACGAACCAAGTATAAGCACTAGGCTTTAGATACACGTTATGTCTTAGCCAGCGTGCTACCCTCTACACTGTTACACTGTCACCATCAGCAAGAACAACCAATTGAACAGCTGAGTCACGTACATCACGTGACACTTTTAAACCAATGTCTGACAACAAAGAAACCCTGTTACATTCACATAGATTCTGCACATCGATCTACTCGAGTAGCAACCCTTACTCCCGTACATTCAAATATAATTACACAAACAAAAAAAAGAGAGCTTATTATTGTCAAACACTTTGGGTAGCGCGTGTGGCGTCAGCCCTAAAGCAAATACACTTACGCGATAAACTGTATAACTACGACTGCTTGCCATAATTATGGTTCCTGTTCTAAATATAGATAGTTACGTCATCTGTGTCAATGGTTCTCATGTTGTATTAATAATATTGACACATGAAAGTTGGTAATAACATCTTTATTTTTTTTTCTTTTACGGTTGATTGCTTTCTTATTGCTTGATGCCCATTGTTTTTGAAGCAGTGTCGTTGTTAACTACTTTATGTCTTCATTCTACTTACGACAGTTTGCTTGGCTGTCCACTTAAAAAAAAAAAAAAACATTACAAAGATGTCTCTACTGCGCTATTTTATTGATATACAGCAAACTGTAATGTCTGCGCCTTTCGGCCAACTCATCCGATTTCGGCGTGACGTTAGTGGGTGTGGGCTTGCGTTCTTTCTCTCGATCCCCGCTCTCTTAGTCAAGCTGGTTAGTCCTGGCCCACCACAGTGAGGTATAGTAGGATCTTGATCATTAGTCAGTGACTGATCTTGACGAAGATAGTCAACCATTTTTTGAATAGCATTCTGTCTTAAGCAGCAACCATTTTTTAAAAACTGTTCATGTCTTAGGTAGCCAACCATTTTTTGAGAACTGATCATGTCTTAGGTAGCCAACCATTTTTTGAGGACTGATCATGTCTTAGGTAGCCAACCATTTTTTGAGGACTGATCATGTCTTAGGTAGCCAACCATTTTTTAAGGATTGATCATGTCTTAGGTAGCCAACCATTTTTTGAGGACTGATCATGTCTTAGGTAGCCAACCATTTTTTAAGGATTGATCATGTCTTAGGTAGCCAACCATTTTTTGAGGACTGATCATGTCTTAGGTAGCCAACCATTTTTTAAGGATTGATCATGTCTTAGGTAGCCAACCATTTTTTGAGGACTGATCATGTCTTAGGTAGCCAACCATTTTTTAAGGATTGATCATGTCTTAGGTAGCCAACCATTTTTTAAGGATTGATCATGTCTTAGGTAGCCAACCATTTTTTAAGGATTGATCATGTCTTAGGTAGCCAAACATTTTTAAGGATTGATCATGTCTTAGGTAGCCAACCATTTTTTAAGGATTGATCATGTCTTAGGTAGCCAACCATATTTTAAGGATTGATCATGTCTTAGGTAGCCAACCATTTTTAAGGATTGATCATGTCTTAGGTAGCCAACCATTTTTTAAGGATTGATCATGTCTTAGATAGCCAACCATTTTTAAGAACTTATCATGTCATAGGTAGCCAACCATTTTTTAAGGATTGATCATGTCTTAGGTAGCCAACCATTTTTTAAGGATTGATCATGTCTTAGGTAGCCAACCATTTTTTAAGGATTGATCATGTCATAGGTAGCCAACCATTTTTTAAGGATTAATCATGTCTTAGGTAGCCAACCATTTTTTAAGGATTGATCATGTCTTAGGTAGCCAACCATTTTTAATGATTGATCATGTCTTAGATAGCCAGCCATTTTTAAGGACTAATCATGTCTTAGGTAGCCAACCATTTTTTAAGGATTGATCATGTCTTAGGTAGCCAACCATGTTTTAATTACTGAATCTACCACAAGAAACCAACCAAAGGGGGCTAACCATTGATGTCAGATATCACTTTCTTTCATTGGTTACTATCTAGCGCAGTTTCTCTCTTTGTGCACTTAACGAAATCGAGGTCTGACCTTTATGTTTTGCCTTACCACTCCAAAACGGGTGTCCTCCCATAGAGATTGAAATAAAAACTGTCACCTCAATACTAAGAGATAACTACCGTGGGCAGGCGAAAAGCTTCAGTTCCATTGAAATCTAGCATTTGATCCAGACATGGCATATATGTCGTTTTGCTTATTTATCATAACAAAATGGTTTGGCTACCTGATAAGGCAGAAAGATTAAAACATTGCACAATGAGCGTTCAATAAACGTTGTGAGAACACCAGACGCAATGGTCGACCACGGAAAAAATGGATTAATGGAATATTAGAAACACTAAGAAACATACCAGCAGGAGAGGCCAGCAGAAAAGTAAATGACCACAAACTATTATATCCTCCCTGGACGCTGAAAGGCAAATGAGGAATGAAAGAAAAGAAGGAGAAGAAGATTCAGCATATATTTTGTATTCCGTTTTTTTTTTTTTTAAATACTGGAAGTGCAAGAGAGAAGAGGCAAAAAAACAAAAGCAAAGTCTGCATTTCAGAAAAAAGCGCAGTGACAATTGGCAGCTGCGATAGCTCAGTGGTCAGTGAACTGAACTACAAAGGACAAGAGGTAGTGTTCGATCCTAAACCGACGGCTTTTTGATTCACCCAGCCTTAAATGGGTACCGGAATTTTTCTGGGAAAGTAAAGCGGCCCAGGCGTAATACCGACCACATTACACCAAAAATTATGTGCCGAAGGTCTGTAAAATGTATGGTCACTAACACCATATTCCCTATACGCCACTTGGCGTGACGGGGGCATTTACTTTTTTACTTTACACTGACAATTATTGTGATTAGGTGTATGTGTGGGTGGGTAGGTGTGGGTGGGTGGGGGTGACATATAACATGACATTGTACTAAGCAGCATTTGGACGTAACTGTCATTCTTCTCTTCTCTTTTCGTCTCCTCTCTGCTCCTCTCCTCTCTTCTCTCCTCCTCTCCTCTCCTCTCTTTTCCTTTCCTCTCTTCTCCTCTCCTCTCGTCTCCTCTCCTCTCCTCTCCTCTCCTCTACTCTCCTCTCTTCTCCTCTCCTCTTTTGTCCTCTCCTCTCCTGTAATTTGCTCTACTCCTCTCCTCTCTTCTCCTCTACTCTGCTCTCCTCTCTTCTCCCCTCCGCTCCTTTGTTCTCCTCTTCTCTCCTCTCTTCTCCTCTCCAGCAATGTGTTGATTGTAGATACACCTGCTTTCCCCACTAAGCACTTCGAATAGACCAGACATTTTTTTAAACCTTTAGACTAATGATCCTCTCTATATAAGCTGACACTACGTGTTCCCAACTCTGTGTACACATTCTGCTGGGTGGATAACTCAAACTGACGAATGCTACTACTGAAGAGAGGATGAGCGAATCAATTCAGGAAGAGGTATGTTTACAGCACTCGGAACATGACAACAACAGAGCTGATCGTGACCATGCTCCACCTGCCAGCGGTGCTCCTGGAAACAGACAGTTCAGTCTGATCAAGCCAGAAGGAATCGAAGAGGAATTTCAACCCGGTGCTAAAATAAGCCCTGCTGAAGTCGGATGTGTTGGGCCGAAAGGTACAAATTACCAGCCTAGCTGAAAAGCAATGCTTTTTATTTCTTTAGTAGTAATGAGTTAACACCAGAAAGAAAGAAAGAAAGAAAAAAGGAAGAAAGAATGAAGGGAGGGGGGGAGGGAGGAAGGAAGGAAGGACAGGACAGGACAGGACAGGACAGGACAGGACAGGACAGGACAGGACAGGACAGGACAGGACAGGGAAAGAATGAATATATTAATGAAATAATTAGATATGTGGTTATTGTATAATGAAATGTCAAAGATGTTTAAGCAGCTTTAACGTTCTATCGTTGCTTCTGTCTTTTTAGAAAAAAGTAAAGGTAAGTAAAGGTAAAGTAAAGATAAGTAAAGGTAAAGTAAAGGTAAAGTAAGAGACTTGAATCGGCATCTTAGCACTCGAGTTTTCACCCATATGTGCTCGGCCACCTATCCAGAAGTGTTCGGAGACTTCTAGGTAGTGTCGCTTCAAGCATTGAAACCCACTATGCGAGGCCCTATTCCTCACCTCACGATTACAACTCACACTGCCTCCAGCGGGAATCGAACACGGGTTGTCCGAACGTTGGTAGCTCAGTCGGGTGGTTTTCCCAACTAGGCTATCGGCGTCCTCTTTTTAGTTAGCTTTTGGAATCAATATTTAAAAAAAAAGCGTGCGCAGGTTAATAAAAATGGGTCTCGAATAAAACTATGAAAACCGTTGGAATAGTGTATCCCTGCGGTGTTCTAAATATCGAACGTTCGTTCGCTTTACTACGTTCACGTGATCTGTGAATCAGCTGGAGCTTACATCTTATCGTTATTGTCTATACCTTATTGTCTTTTGTTATATGCTGGCTCATTGATATTATTGGTTTATTATTTTCGGTTGACGCTGTTGCTGTTTTCTTGTTCATGTTGTTCTGGTATTCGTGTTCTTATTGGTTCTGGTTTGTCGCGACATATTTTGTATCGTTTGATTTTGCAATTCTTTAACATGAATGTTTTCATCTTGGACTTCCTCTTCTTGGTCTTCTTTGTCTGAATATTCTTGACATTGATACTCTGGATTGTGATCTTATATTTCATTGATTTGATTCCTGTATTATTTGTCTACTTTTCGACATCTTGATCTTTTCAGTTTGGCAACGGTAATATCCTTTATCTCGATCTTCTTCCCTTTTTGTGCTTCATGATGACGTTTTTTTTTCTCTTGAATTCTTAAACTGTTCTCTTTCCCTTCTCCATTTTTGCTTTGATTTCTTTGTTCTACTCTTCTTCATATTATTTGTGTTCATTAAGAAATCTGTTTGCTTTTTGTTATTTCGTTCAATGTTGCTATTAATCTTCTTCATGTTTTCCTACATTTCACCACAAACTTCTGTCATCTTTTCTCAAGCCGAAATTTTGTTCATCTTCGCTACATTTTTTTTTCATTCTTATTTTCCTTGCTTGATAAAAACAACATCTTGCCTTTCTTCCACATCTTGCCTTTCTTCGACTTACTTATCATCATCTCAATGCCGACCTCTTTCCTTTCTAATCTCGCCATTTTTACTTTTTATTATCACATTGATTTTCAGAATTTTAATATCCTTCAATTTCTTCTTATTGAAAATCTTCCTCCTCACTTATGTTGCTATAGTTTTCTTTCTTTTCTTTTTATTAATTTTTAGTTCAATCCTAAACATTTAGGTGTAACTCTCTTGAAAAAGAAAAATAGAGAAGAAAATAGAGAAGAAAATAGAGAAGAAAATATTGTATTTTTCCACAGATGATCTTTTTTCCAGTTAAAGCACAGAGTCATGGGAACGAAGAAATGAATGATCTAAGAGAGGCACTCTATAAGCTCTGCCAGAAATGCAGAACCGCGATTTCGTGGATTCCATTACGCTGGAATATTCCTGGAAATGATGAGGCCGACATGGTGGCAATGGAAGATGGTAAATTACACCAGCGAGATACAAGAACACTTTATTAGGAATCAAAGAGGTTTGTCCGAAACAAATACACGAACAAATGGAATACAGAACACCATAGTTATCAGTAGAGGGATCCTCATCAAGGCCAGCTCCATGTCGTGGGGATGGGGCTTAACAGTCACCAGGGACTGAAAACCAAGACTGGCCAGGCCTTCCTACACCCGAGCAAGACCACAGTCTGCTCTAGCAATTTTAAGTGCTGAAGTCGGAGGCAACCAGCCAAAAGGCGCACTACAAAAATCAGGATGCCACGCACTCACGCCAAGGCGAACGAAAGATAGATAGTAGAGGGATGCCTACTATCAGTTCAATAGATAAGAAAAAGTAACAATATATAGCAATGAAAGTCAAACATGTACCCTTTCTAAATCACATTTAAGAAAGATCAATACATGTGAGATGCGATGCTTGAGAAAAGTAACAAACAACACAAGAATAGATAGAAATGAAACCATAAGAAAAATGGTAGGAACAAAACCCTGTCAAGAATATATAGAACAACAAAACTTAAATGTTTTGGCCACCTGTTTTGGTCAGAATGAATCCTTACCAATCACCATCACGGGCATTCTTTTCGAGAATGCATGGAAAAGACCAAGAGGAAAACCCAGAAGAAGATGGATAGATGCAGTGACAGAGTCATGTAACAACAAAGGAAAATCACTAATTCAGACAGTTCGAGCAGCTCAAGAAAGACAAATGAAATAACCACACCTTTTTGGTACCAGTGAGAAAGTAAAAAGAAGAAGAACAATATATATAGACTCCGAATAGGTTACAATAGAGTGAAGTGTCACCCTTTCAACAGGTTCTTGATAGGAACCTCTGATGAATGTGACTATGGCACAGATAAAATTACTGCTGAACAAATTTCTACAATCACGCTCGACGTATGATGACCAGTAGGTTCTTGTGGCCATCACTGGTAACCGGCACCACACATTGACAAGAACTTCTGTCTTCTTCTTCTTCTTTCCCTCCTTATTTTCCTTTCAGCGTCGAGGGGAGATATAATTTGCGGTCTTATGCTCTTCTGTTTGCCTCTGCTGCTGTCATGTTCTATGATGTTTTTATGTACTATATTCTTAGTGCTTCTAATATTCCGTCAATCCATCATTTTCGTGGTCGACCCTTGGGTCTGGTGTTCGCCCAACGTTTATTGAAGGCTCGTTGTGTTTTAATCACTCTGCCTTGTCACGTGGCCAAACCATTTTATCGTTTCTTTGAATGTATAAATATTGATGTCCAGATGTGACTCAGAAGGAGAAGACAGCGAACAAGACTCGTTCGTTGTCATTATCATTTTTGTTTTGTTCGTGGACGTTTCCCTTATCAGTGTTATTCTTCTTTTTTACCCAGTGTCTCCTGAGATCCAGTGAAGTGTAATGACTTGACAATTAACAAATCTATAATTCGGTTCTCGTAATATACGGAACAGCGGACTTACTAGTAAAATAGAGGTACTTGACGCGCATAGCTGCTGGCATAGGTAAGTGAAGACTACCAACTATGTCTATGTGTAAGTCAGCACGTGTCTCTAGTGCTCGTCAATGGTTCTTATAATGTTTCATTGTTTTATGTTTTTTTAAAATTCTGTATGCCGTCAATTTAAAATGCCTGTTAACTTTTAACCTCTTTTTGACTTATGAATGTTATGGTAGGGGTGGATAGAGACTGAAGAACATAGTGCATTAAAATAATGAACAGGGCTAAGCGACTAGCAGTTGAAGAAGGAAAGCAAACATGCTGATAAATAGATTGTCCTGATGAAATCCAATGTGTAGGCCGAAAGGCACAGATTTCGCAGTTGACAGTGAACCGCAAATAAGGTACTCAAATTAAAATTATAAGTTATCGCTCGAATAAACGAAGAAAATGAAGCATTTTTTTTTGTTTTTTACGAAACCACACTCAACTTAAGTGATACGAATTGAATATAAAAGTTAGCCAACCAATCAGAGACAGGGGAGTTTCACGAACTTCTATTTGCAGATGATTCAATTTGCAGATGAGTGCCATCTCCGCAACGAAGGTTGGCTACCATGGAGCGTCAACTGCTCTGATTCTTGCTTTGATGGTGCAGGTTGTCATAGGCAGATTTTTCCATCTTCTGATGTTACTCGTCCATGTTAGTCTTGGTCTGCCTGTGCATCTTTTACCTTGTATTTTCCACGACAGGATTACTTTTAGTAGGCTGTTGTGTCTTTTAACATGGTCCAAAAATCGCATTTGTCTTGTTTGAATTGTGTTTAGTAGTTCTCCTTTATTTTTAGTTGTTTTAAAACTTCATCGTTTGTTTTGCAGATGATTAGGTCCTACCAATACATTGAAAAATAGAAGACCTTCAAGTGCATTTAAATAGAATTAACAGTGCATGCACGCAATACAACATGAAAATCAACAGTAACAAAACAGAAATAATGAATATCGCAACAACAGAGAAACAGAATATCAACAAAACCATAGAAGGAAGACAACTAAAGCAAGCAGAGGCATGTAAATATGTAGGAAATCTAGTGACAAACGAGAATTCACAAGTAGCAGAAATAGGCTCCAGGTGCAACAAAGCTTGTCAAATTATTTGACAGCTATCACCGCTATTATCCAACAAAGAATCTAGAGGCAAAACAGGCACTCTACAATACAATCTTCATCCAAACGTTGTGCTACCAATACCTGATCTGGACCCTTGATTCAAGAACAATAAGAAAATAACCACCACCGAGATAAAATGTGTTAGACGAATGATTAGAATCAGTCTGAGAGATAAGATCAGAAATGAATAACTGAGAAAAAAGCTAGTAATAATTTATGACATATATAGTACATAAAGAAACAACATATAAAATAGTTTATCCACGTGATAAGGTAGAAAGATGAAAACACAACACAACAAGTCTTCAATAAAAACTACGAGAACAGCAGATCCAAGGGCCGACCATGAAAAAGATGGATTTGACAGAATATTAGAAATACTAAAAAAAAAAATAACAGCAGCAGAAGCAAACAGAAGAGCAAAAGACCGCAAATTATATCTCCCCTCGACGCTGAAAGGCAAACGAGGAAGGAAGGAAGAAGAAAAAGACGAGGAAAAAAGAAGTCATCAGAATTCTTCGTCCACTAGCTGCGTATACCTTTCATCATCATTAAGTATCACCATCCTGCTGGCATAGGTGATCATGTCCCTCCACAAATTCGATCTCGACAATTATTTATCATTTCTGTTGCTGACCGTCTGCCAATCCATTCTCTTAAGCTGTCTGGTATCTTTTCTCTTTGCATCCCTCTATCTCTTCGTCCCTCAATTTTCGCAGTTGTTACGATATATTCCAGTTGTTCTCTTCTCATTACATGGCCAAAAAATGATGATTGTTTCTTCCTAATATTGGAAATTAAATGTTTGCTTTGACCTCTTTCAGAACTATTTCATTACTCTTCTTATCTGTCCATGGTATTCTCAACATTCTTCTTCTGTAAAACCATATTTCTACAGCCTCCAGTTATTTTCTTGTCTGCTGTCAAGTTGTCCACGATTCACATCCATATGTTAAGACCGGCTCTACATAATATTTAAGAACTCTTTTTTCTTGTTTCTATTGTCAAAAATGGATTGCATAGTATCTTCCTCATTTTTTGGAAGTCTGCTTTTGTCTGAGCCATTCTGCATCTCAACTGGGTCGTATATTTACCATCTGAGGTTAACATTGTTCCCAAATATTTGAATTCCTTTGCTTGCTTTAATATTGTTCCACTTGTCTTTATCGTACAAGTTCAAAGAAAGCGTTTTTCATCTGAAGGCTGATGACATCTCTAAACAACTTGTCTCTTTAAGGTACTAACAAAGGCCACGATAATCTTCTCTGCTCATCACATGCTGTGGATGATTGTATCAGATTTTAAATTCATATTTTTCCGTTGCAATAGATTATATCAAATTCATCAGAGGTCACTATCTTTAGTTTGTTGAAAAAATGGTACTTATCCCTGCTGTCGTCTGATCGGATCCCATTAAATGAGTGCATGTTATTTTCTGTTGAGTTGGTGATAGACATATTATTTCTGATAAATATTGTGACCTGTCTTCCATTTGTTCATATACTGGTCCAGTATCTTTGTTTCCTCAAAAGTTGCACTTGTTTCTTGTGAACTTGTGATCTATCGCCTCGGAAATAGCCCTCCACAATAATATTCATTTATTATTATTTGTCTCCGGTTTAACCAGTCTAATCCAAGCCAATAGGGATCGAAGAGGTAAAGTAACTCGGTGCCCAACATTTCCATACTGTAGTCGGATGTGTTAGGGCCGAAGGTCTAATTTACTACCTTCATTTTCTAACAATTCTGCCTCATTTATTCCAGAAATATTGTACTGAGATGAAATTCGCGGAATCACAGATCTTTTTTTTTTCTAGCTTTCACCTCTGACGAAGTCCCTAGAGGCTATGAACTGGATTTTTGCGTGTTAATCTTTTTTTTCCTGGCAGCGGTGTGCACAGGGGTCCCTCGCCACACAGGCAGATAACTCCGTCTTCAGAGGTACTCATATTTTTTTACATCCGCAGGTAACTGACGTTTCAAGCCGAGCCTCGCTGCTGAGACCAGGGGTGGTTGCCCCAGAGAGAAATCATAAATAAAAATCCCAACTGGTGCAGCCGGGATTAGAACCCACAACCTCTCTGTCTCGAGGCCGGCCTCTTGCCTCGAGACCAGCGGAATCATAGATCTGATAAGATCTCAAAGGTCAAACTCTGTCCTAGATTTATTAAATACCTACTTTTATTATACGATTTATCGCTCAATTATCAAGTAAAGCGAAATACGGGCCGTTGGTTAAACTTTGTGTGAATAGGGGATGGACAGGAAGTAAACAACACTAGCAACAGGCAGCGTTCACCTGGCCAGGTCTTCAAGTCATAAACACGTTGCTGGCTTCGCAAAGATTGCCTGTTATTACGAAAAGCCATTATCGAAGCTGCTGTGTTTGCTCAGCGGTTAATCCTTTTCATCATAAACCCTAAATATGACGTTAAATTTGACGCAAAACGGTCTTATCTTGGACTACAGCAAGCTGTGGTATCTG
Organism: Megaustenia siamemsis; assembly: GCA_032433765.1. Taxonomy (NCBI): domain Eukaryota; kingdom Metazoa; phylum Mollusca; class Gastropoda; order Stylommatophora; family Ariophantidae; genus Megaustenia; species Megaustenia siamemsis. Next base: position 75,592,649 of record JAVIAB010000139.1, on the reverse strand, counting down.
TGCTGTTCGGCCCGGAATATCTGGCTGACTTTTGTTCAACACTTTTCAACACCAGCTTGCATACCTTCTTCGATCCCTACTCGCTTGCCCGGACTGGTTAGTCTATTTTTAGGCCACACGCGGGGTAATGGAGTGGGATCGTTGTCAGTTTTAATTTGCTGATCCTAACACAAGCAGTCAAACATAAATCCTTTGACCAGTTCCAGTGCAGATACTGTTCATTTCCTAGAATGTGTTTGACATAGAGCCCTTGTCGTTTTTTTTTATATATATCATCATCATTGAGGGCCGTCTCCGCATTGAAGGTTGGCTGCCATGGAGCGCCATTCCACTCTGTCTCTTGCTTTGATGGTGCAGATTGCCATAGGTCTACTTGTCCATCTTTTGATGTTACCCATCCATGTTAGTCTTGGTCTGCCTCTGCCTCTTTTACCTTGTATTTTCCCTTCCAATATTACTTTTATTAGTAAGTAGTGTCTTTTAACATGTCCCAAAAATTGCATTTGTCTTGTTCTAATTATGTTTAGTAGTTCCCTTTTCATTTTTAGTTGTTTTAAAACTTCATCGTTTGTTTTCTTTTCTTTCCATCCAATTCTACCTTTTCTTCTATAAATCCACATTTCAAAGGCTTATATTTTTTGTTCTGTTTTCTTGTCTAATGTCCATGTTTCTGCACTATACAGGAATATTGAGAAGATGTAACATTTTGATATTCTTAGTTTTGCCCTGGTGTTATTTGTTTTGATGTTTATATATATATATATATATATATATATATATATATATATATATATACCTTTCACACCTTGTTAGGCCTATGGTAAATATGGTGGTAATGGTTATATTTTTTCATTACATATGGCACGTCTTTGGGTACTGTTGTCGGTATCACGATATAATGCATTTTTTTTTTTCAAATAAAAATCTCTACTACCTACTTTTTGTGTTGAACCCGGGAGCACGGTCGGTCTGAAAATATGCGCTACTCCAGGAATCCGTTCCCCCGACTTTGAAACGAACGCACTAAGCACTCAGCCAGATATATTTGCATAACCTGCAATATGACTCAACAATACTCTTGTCTACACCTGGTCTTAATGCGGTCAAGGACTCATAGCTTGTTTCCTACGTCAAGTTGAGTGGACCAGAAAGTAAACAAGATTCAACTCCACTCACAGATGGTGGAGCTAGACACAGACTAACCAGCCTAACGTTCGGCTTCTCGTGGCAAGGCTTATATACTAAGGAGGACGGGTTCGATCCCATTTCAGACTATCTATTTTTTTTGTATTGATTAATTGTGATTTGTTTTGCCGAATATAACGATAAAGTTTTAAAACAACTGAAAATAAAAAGAGAACTACTAAATACAATTAAGACAAGACAAATGACATTTTTGGGGCATGTTAAAAGACATAACAGCCTACTAAAAGTAATATTGGAAGGAAAAATACAAGGTAAAAGTGGCAGAGACAGACCAAGACTAACATGGACGAATAACATCAAAAGATGGTCAAGTCAATCTATGACAGCCTGCACCATCAAAGCAAGAAACAGAGTAGAATGGCGATCCATGGTAGCCAACCTTCGTTGCGGAGAAGGCGCACGATGATGATGATGATTTTCCGAATGCTGTAAACATACCTCTTCCCCTGAAATGATTCGCTGATCTATCGCACGGCGAAGTCTCCCTCCACATTAATATTGATTTATTATTATTAGCCTCCAGTCTAACTAACCTAACCCAAGCCAGGGTCAAGGCAAAGAAGTTCACATTCAAGCATAAAAATGTGAATCTGAAGTGAAGTTAGTTGTGAGGAGAAATGAAAAAAACAAAAAAAAATTAGATATCGAAAAAATAAAGAAAAAAAAACCGTTATAGTTGAAGCTTCATTACATATTATATATCTTTTATTATTATTTTTTTTAATTAAAAAAAATTATTTGGAAGAGGCGACTAAGGAGGTTGATCGATGGCTTGACAAGCTGTCATTGTAAAAAGTATTGTTATGGAAACAATCATAGATTTTAGAAGTGGCGATCTCTGCAATATGTGCCATTTTGGCACACAAGGTTTCTGTTTTTGAGATTGTGCTTCTGTCCTATGTGCCGTCTTCGGCTCGAAAGGACAGTAGATAGATAGATAGATAGATTAGATAGATAGATAGATAGATAGATAGATAGATAGATAGATAGATAGATAGATAGATAGATAGATAGATAGATAGATAGATAGATAGATAGATAGATTAGATAGATAGATAGATAGATAGATAGATAGATAGATAGATAGATAGATAGATAGGTAGGTAGGTAGGTAGGTAGGTAGGCAGGCAGGCAGGCAGGCAGGCAGGCAGGCAGGCAGGCAGGCAGGCAGGCAGGCAGGCAGGTAGGTAGGTAGGTAATGTATGTTTATTCCTGCTGATGTCCTAATTGAGCTGAAACGTCGTTCTAGTTTGTGTTGTCCATATGTTATGTGAAGCTTTAACCATATAGTTTTGTTTTTTTCCTACTTTGTTTTTATATCAATTTTTAAAATTGTATTTCTCCTAACACAAGCCAATAGGGATTGAAGAGGGAAAGTAACTCGGTGCCCAACATTTTCACACTGTAGTCGGATGTATTAGGCCGAAGTTGCATGTTCCCACGGTTTGTTGTGAACACAAGGATGTCTCTACCCTTTTAAAGTCCTAATGTTGACGATAAGCAAAAGACCTTTGTAGAATTTGTTGGAACCACACATACTCTCTTATATTTTCACACACACACACACACACGCACGCGCGCACGCACACGCACACACACACAATCAAACAATGTCGTTATTGTGATTATTGCGTTATTGAACTACCAGGAGAATCCTATGGGACTGAAGTATATAGGCAACATTCACAGTGCAGTCACCATCAGGTGATACTTTGTGATCTTTAAAAAAAGAAGAAAGTGTTGGCTGTGTTAAAAGTATGGTGGTACACGTTTTTAGACCTGGCTTTATAAACAATTATAGCATAGGGATTGCCTTCCTTTTTTGAATCCCTGCTTACACGACACGAGGAGGTGGAGTAGATTCTTGGTCGCAGTTTTCTTTCTTTCTTTCTTTCTTTCTTTCTTTCTTTCTTTCTTTCTTTCTTTCTTTCTTTCTTTCTTTCTTTCTTTCTTTCTTTCTTTCTTTCTTTCTTTCTTTCTTTCTTTCTTTATTCCTTCAATCTTTCCTCTCTTCCTTCCTTCCTTCCTTCCTTCCTTCCTTCCTTCCTTCCTTCCTCTCCTTCCTTCCTTCCTTCCTTCCTTCCTTCCTTCCTTCCTTCCTTCCTTCCTTCCTTCCTTCCTTCCTTCCTTCCTTCCTTCCTTCCTTCCTTCATTCCTTCCTTCCTTCCTTCCTTCCTTCCTTCCTTCCTTCCTTCCTTCCTTTCCTCTTTCTTTATTTCTTTCTTTCTTTCTGTCGTTCACCCGATGACTACTAAATAAATTGATCGTTCTCTTTATCATCCGTCCTTAGAATGACGATAAGTGGGCGTGGATACGTGATGGTGTAGTTTGCAGTACAACTGTGTTATCTGCGCCTTTCGGTATTTTATTTTAGAGTACACGGGTTGTCTTCCCTCTTCGATCCCTACTCGCTTGGCCAGACTAGACCGGTTAATCTTAATTCTGGAGGCACTGCGAAGAAATGGAGTAGAGTCTGGATGGTCGTTTTACCGATCCTGGCGCAAATCATCAGCTATGGATCGCTGACAGCTTCCAGCTCTGCTTTTGTGAGACTCCTTCTCCTTCAGCCGCAGCTTATGTTCTTCGCCTTGATCCCATTATTGTATGACCGACAAGATAATAGTAGAGAGATTTGTTCAACAAATCCTCTATAGTATTCTATAGTCATGACACAAAAAAATCTGAATCGAAATGCATTTTCCTTCTAATAGCTGCTATATACAATTTAGAAAAATATAACAAATGACAGAGACAGCCGCCGTACATGATCACGTGATTATAATTTTTTTAGTCTCCTGCCACAGAACTACCATTATCTCCTTGAATTTCGGATTTGCCCAATGAATTAACATAGTTAGATCTAAGATGGAATAACCCAATGACGTATTTAAAACAAATCAATTGGATTTCGTGAGAAGGTAAAGACGACTTAAATCTGAGATCAGGACTGCATGAGGTTTTTTTTTTTATTTTTTATTTTTTATTTTTTTTTACTGGACCCTAGTTCTGTGGTAGGATTCTGTGAGCGTGTTCTTTTGGGAATTTGTAAAATAGGTCAATCCTGTGCATGGAAGCTAATTTTTTTTACCGCCACAGACTGCACTAATTGGCTGTCCCAAAACAGAAAACAAAACAAGTCTTATCTATGGAAAAGTTGTCAATACACTACTGGGGAAGATTACAACAAAAAGATGGCAAAATTAGTATAAAGATAACATTTTGGAAAGCTGTTTGTTATAGATGATTAGGTAAAATAATTTTCTTATTTAGTTATTTACCAATGGGTATTAAGTGTGTTATTTAGTGACGTTTTTAAAGTTTTGCAAGAGAATATTGGATATTTAGAAGAAAGAAGCGCAGCTTATATCCTTGAGTAGAATGCTTGAAAAAAAAAATATTTCAATAGGAGGTCTATCAATCTTCATTCTAAAATCAAGCTAATGCACATTCCTTGTTATATCGGTTTTCCTATATGCTTGCTAAACATGGACACTTATAGCAGAGCTTCAGAAGAAGGTACAAGATATGGAGATGAAATATTGTTACTTGATTTTTGACATCTCTTAATTAGATCGTATCATGAATGAAAAAGTTCGCAAAAGGATGCAACAAGTAATTGGAGTACATGATAATCTGTTGACTATTGGGAAGGAAATCGAAACGAAATGGTTTGGCCACGTATTTTCATCATCTGGCAAAGACATTTCTGCGAGGAACTGTAAAAGGTTATTGTTATTGTTATTGTTATTGTTATTGTTATTGTTATTGTTATTGTTATTGGCTATGGAAGGCCTCGGTCTCACAGCAAACGAATTAAAATCCATAATTGCTCAACCGCCCATGCCAGTGGAATCATCCGAATTGCTAACTCATCTCCCAAACAAAGAAAGGTAACTGTAGTCCCCATCGTAGCAGTCTCAGCACACGCCAAAAGACATAAGGCGAAACCGCGCAGAAAGTGAACACAGCAAACTGTTCCTCGTCATACGATATCATCATTCATCGTAAACAAGCGGGATATCGAAGCAGGATCAAAACGGATGAGACACACAGCTCACGGTGTGCACAGAGCACTTAACTCAGTAGCTCCTGCAACAAAAAAGTTGTAAAAGGTACGAGAAGGAGAGCTAGGCAGAGAAGGAGATATGAAGATAACGTCAAAGAATGAACAAGCCTCGGTATGGCAGAGTCCCCGCAAAAATGTCCGAAGAGGTTAACATTTGTTAGTGGTGCTCACCCAACGATTTACAGAGTTTTGGGACGAAGAATAGGAGGTCCATGTAGCGCGGTGGTTACGCTTCTAACTGCTCATTTCATGCATGGATATATCAATTGTTGCCAACGAAAAAAAATGGGAGGCAGAACAAGAAAGCATAAGGAGGCTGTAATGGACAGATGAAGACCATTTGCCTCAGAACAGGGCGATTTAGCATAGGAGCACACAACGGTCTCAGACACTCTGTCACACTAGCCCAATATGATTCTGATGAAATTCTGAAAAGACTACCACCTCCAATAGATAGAGAATGAAAATATGGGCCATATGCAAGAGACGCATCTCTGTAAAGACGAGCTATATGGAGACAGCCATGGGCAAACTATGTGAGAAGAAGAAGGGGTAAACTATATGGGACGAAGGAAGGGTAAACTCTATGGGAAGAAGGAAGGGTAAACTGTATGGGAAGAAGGAAGTGTAAACTATATGGAAAGAAGGAAGAATAAACTTCTTGGGAAGGGTAAGTTATGGTTATGGTTATGGAAGGCCCAGGTATCACTGCAAACGAATTAAAATCCATAATTGCTCAACCACTCGTGCCAGTGGAATCATCCGAATTACTATCTCATCTCCCAAACATCTGAGTGTGCTCAGAAAAATCGCTAGCCACACTCTGGCGCCTTCATCAGAGCATGAATGGCGCAATACGACACAGAGGCATACCAGACTTTCAGAAGACAGGCCGGATATGGCACAAATCTGATGAGAGCAAAGGGAAGGCCCTGCTTGCCCGCTACATTGAGCAGGCGGACCAAAGAAATGAGGCTATAAGAATGAGGATACGGGGATCGCTGTCAAAATTGTGTAAGGATGTAGGGCTGGAAGAAGATCTCACAATCACAACCGATACCATTCGCACGACACTTGAAAGGTCACACAACACTGCTCCTGGTCCAGATGTGGTGATGGTACGATGACATAGGCGATTTAGCTGACGACGACTTGACAAAACTGGCCAATGAGTTTAATGCCAGCATTCGGAGTGGCCAGATTAAGGAGTGGCTACACAGCTACTTACTACCGCTAACGAAGCCAAACAAGGACCATTCTAAGATCAGTGCCTACAGAAGCATCACAATGCATACCACTGAGGGCAAGCTGCTGGAGAAAATAGTTGCCCGTGTACTCACCTATCACCTTGAACAGAAACGCGCATTCCCACCCACACTCGCAGGTTATAGATATAACGAAGAGACATGGCTCAATGCAGCACCTATCACCTATAACGTCTTCGAAGGCTTCCACAGACGAGAGGAGACATATGCTGCTGCTATAGATCTAGAGGATGCATACAACAGAGTACCATTTGAATATCTCATGCATTTGCTCCTCAAACTGGCGGTGCACCCCTTCCTCATTAGATGGATCGCCGCGGCACTGTTTCAGAGGAAGGGGATACTCAGATGTGGAAGTTGATCTTCCGAGCCAAATCCATTTGTCCAGGGCTGCCACAATGCTCACCATTGTCACCAGTTCTATTTAAAGTGTACACAATAACGATCATGGAACAACAACTGGATGGGTGGGGAAGAACTATGACTTTTGCTGATGATATTCTGGTATATCGACAGGGAAGAGACAGACGGGGAATCGCCTCCACAATGCAAGACGAACTCGATCGCATATCTTCCTGATGTGGAGTTTCAGGTGTCTTGGTTAATCCTAATAAAGCATCAGTTTCATGGTTCTCCCTTAACAATCATATCGTTAATACGACCACACCGGTAGTACGAATGGGAGCTGATAAGGTGACTAGGGACAAGTTGATGACATACCTGGGAGTTAAGTTTGATCGCAGCCTGTGTTTTCGGGACCACGTGAACCATGTGATAACAAAATCCCGCAAAAGATTAGCCGCCTTAAAGGTCATGGTAGCTGCCAAAATCGAGCAGAGGCTACGTACTCTTCTGTTCAAGGGATTAGTCCTCGCACCAATCGAGTATGCCCTGACAATTTTTACTGTCAGTACGACTCAAATTGATAGGTTGGAGAAAATAGAAAATGAAGCCATGCGCATTATCTTGTGATGTACAAGGGACACTCCCTGTATAGCAATGAAGTTTCTTCTTGACTTTCCAACCATGGATGACAGAATCAATATCTGGAGAGCACGAGCGGTATGCCATTGCCACATGTATGTACTCCAATTACTTGAAGATTAGTACAGATAAAGAGCATCCATTGTACCACGTGCTCAACACAGGGAAAGGTGCCAGGCTAAAAAGAGGCAAATCATGGGTGGGCCGAGCAGAAGATGTCATCGAACAGGTCTGTGGGCTTACCAATATCAGCGTTGGTGAGGAGTGGATACCGGTGCCTACGTCGTTCAAGGGGACTTTCTCGTGTATTCTCACACTCGACAGGAAAAGTAGAGAACAGAACCAGGTCGTGGTTAATGCTGAGGTCAACGGCCTCATCTGCGATAACACCGATGAGAAAGATACAGCCATCTATACAGACGGATCTGTAAGACGACACCAAAGAAGTGCATGGGATTTACAGCACGCTCGGCAGGCAGAATAGTCAAAGAAGACAGTGGTGCATACGTCATGACCACGAGTAGTATGACGATGGAGGTGATGGCAGTGACCAAGGCATTCAAATGGTTAGAGTCACAAGACTACATCAACGCATGTATACTGAGTGATTCGATGAGCATGATTTATAAAGTGGAGGCGGGGTCTGTACGCATGCAATGGGTAGAGTCGTTGCAGAAATCCAAAATACGTACGGTCACCTTTGTCTATGTCCCTAGACATGCGAGAGTACGGGGAAATGAAAGAGCGGACAGGTTGGCTAGCTGCTCTCAGGCTGAGGACGGGCAACAAATTGATCATCAATGCCCTCCGAGATGTGGGAAGAGCACAGGACTGCGACAAACACAGATCCACATCACTTCTACAGATTATGGAAATGGGAGTTAAGATGGGCACAGCCAGAAATGAGAAACTTAGGGGCCGTGTAAGAAGACTTATCAACCAACATAGTACTAGAGTCGTCAGTCGCTGACACTGCGGGACTCGCTGAGGAGGGAATCTGAGCACCTATGGACATGTTCGAAGTGCAATGATGATGACCCGCAAATAACTCAATAATAACTCCCAAACAAAGAAATGTAGCTGTAGTCCCCATCATATCAGTCTCAGCACACGCCAAAAGACATATGACGAAACCGCACAGAAAGTGAACACAGCCATCTGTTCTCCATCACACGATATCATCATTCGTCGTAAACAATTGGAATATCAAAATACGATCAGAACAGATGAAACGCACAGCTCACTGTGTGCACAGAGCACCTAACTCAGTAGCTCCTGCAACAAGCCGGACTTGGAATATGAGGAAACTGCAACAAGTTGCACTTTCCAGACATAGCCTTTAATTGTTCCTGCCATCTATCCACCATGTTGACCAGAAGTTCACGTCCTCCTGATAATGATGATCATATTAAAAAAAAATATATAGCGCTTGATGATGCTAGGACATCACCTTGACTCTAAATACAAAGAGATGCATTGAAGTATGTACGACTCAACATCATCGGCTAAAATTGTTAAGTGGATCATCAGATTGACTTTAAAGAAAATTGTATTGAAGAGTCGAAACTAATCAGTCCCCAAATGCAATTTCTGCAGCGGTCCAGAGAACATGAACCCCGTTCCACCATGTCGGAAACGGAAGCCAAGGAAGGGTAAACTATATGGGAAGAAGGAAGGGTCAACTTTATGTAATCAGGCAGTAACCTCCGTCGCACGGTTCTGTTTGTGATCTCCCCTGGTCTAGATAATTAGCAAATGTTCTTCATTCTTTCTTCATTTGCCTTTCAGCGTCGAGGGGAGATATAATTTGCGGTCTTTTGCTCTTCTGTTCTCCTCTGCTGCTATTTTTCCTAGTATTTCTAATATTCCGTCAATCCATTCTTTTCGTTGTTGGCCCTTGAGTCTGGTGTTCTTGCAACGTTTATTGAAGGCTCGTTGTGTTATATCTTGATCTTTCTGCATTGTCACGTGGCCAAACCATTTTATCTGTTTGTTTTTTTAAATTTATATATTCTATGGCGGGGGGTTATTCCTAGCCTTTTTCTCAGTTCTTCATATCTGATCTTATCTCTCATGATGTTTTCTGTCATTCGTATAACAAATTTCATCTCAGTAGAAGTTATTTTTTTTTTATTGTTCTTGCATCTAGCGTCCAAGCCTGGCATTGGTATCACAACGTTGGGTTGAAAATTGTATTGTAGAGTGCCCGTTTTGCCTTTAGAGTTATTTCCTTGTTGGACAAGTTGTGCGTCACTAGGTTTCCCAGGTATTTAAATTCCTTTATTTCTTTTAGTTGTCTGCCGTCTACAGTTATGTTGATGTTCTGTTTAATTAACATTAGCTAATATTGGTCACTGAAAAAGCAGAGCTTTTTCTTCTAGCGACGGCTTCTCTCCTCTTTTGCGTTGACTATATGACTAAAAAATATGACTAAAAAGAATAACAGACAGCTGAAGAGAACGGCTTGGCAGAAGGTCAACAACAGAAATGATAAATAGCTGCCGAGATCGAAAGTTGTGGTGAGACATGATTACCTACGCCAGTAGGCCCGGCACTTGATGTTGATGATGATGATGATATGACTAAAGGAGTAGCCTGCTGGCCTAGGTGAGCATGTTTCTCCACAACTTTTGATCTCGACAGTTATTTATCATTTTTGTTGTTGACCTTCTGCCAAGTCATTCTCTTAATTTGTCTGGTATCTTTTCTCTTTGCTTCCCTCCATCTCTTCGTCCCCTTAATTTTTCCAGTTGTTACAATATATTCCAGCTGTTCTCTTCTCATTACATGGCCAAAAAAATGATGATTGTTTCTTCCTAATATTGGAAATGAGCTCTCTATTTGCTTTGACTTCTTTCAAAACATTTTCATTCTCTTCTTAGCTGTCCATCGTATTCTCAACATTTTTCTGTAAAACCACATTTATACAGACTCTATGTTAAGACTGGCTCTACGAACATTTAAGAACTCTTTTTCTTGTTTCTATTGTCAAAAATGGATTGTATTGTATCTTCCTCATTTTTTGGAAATCTGCTTTTGGCTGAGCAATTCTGCATCTCACCTCTTTTGTAACAGGACGTTACATTTGCGTAAATGCAATGTCATTTGCAGTAAACATGTGATATTTGCATCTTTCGGTTCAGCAAATCCGTCTTCGGCATAACGTTTTTGAGTCCGGGTTTGTTTTTCTACTCGATCCATACTCACAAGAGATGGAGTACGGTCTAGATAATTCTAGTCCACCGATCTTGGCACGTCAGCTATAATTCACTGGCAGCTTTCAGCTCTGTGGCTGTCGAGCGTCATTGGATCTTGTGATCAGTGACGTTAAGGTAAAAGTAAGAACTTAGCCCTATCAGATACGAATAATACTTCTTCCCTTTCTTCATCGTCTGCCCTTAAAAGCATGTAGAGCTGGCTCAGATGTTGTGTTCTAGTTTGCATAAAAGCTGTTATGTTTGCACTTTACGGCATAACACATTAGTATTTATAATACCAGGTTGCGTCTTTTCTTCTGTCCCTAGCAGCTTGGTCAGACTGATTTGTCTGTTTTCAGGATCACAAAAGACAGGTGGAAGGTATTGATCATCTCTGTTCCGATCCTGGCGCACGCAGACAGCTATGTTCCATGTGCAGTTCTCATCAGCTGAAGGTCGTCTTTACTCCCGCACGAACAATTTTTAATTGAACTTGTATATAAGAAAAAAAATGGCTAATGGCAATTGGAAGTTGAAAAATTGCAATCAAGTACACAATAAAACAGGGAGTCGCGCTAGCTGTGGTTAGTGAACTGGACTACAAATGACTAGAGGTAGGAGTCGATCCCAACCGACGGCTTCCATGTTCACCCAGCCTTTAATGGTTGCCGTATTTTTTTCTGGGAAAGTAAAGCGGCACGGGCGTAATACCGACCACATTACCCCAAAAATCATGTGCCGAAGGTCTGTAAAAGTTATGGTCACTAACACCATATTCCCTATACGCCACTTGGCGTGACGGGGGCACTTTACTTTTTTTAACTACACAATAAAACAGCCGAGTAAAATATTTAATTCTGGGACATAACTCCATGTCCGCAGCAGTAATTGGAGTAGACGATCTCTTTATTCTCCACCTCCCTTGCCGCGGTTCGTGTCGATGAAGACCACGCTCTAATTGTTGCTTATTATTATGTTTGTTTTTTTTTCTGAGATAGTTAATGAAGCCACTGTGAGCTCAGATACGTCTGTTGGGGGTAACAACTGCACCGTATTGGTTGTTGGCCTTTTGAGAGGAATGATACCTTGTTAAAGAATAGTTCACAACAAAATAGGTCAAGGGTTTATGACCAGACAGTGTGGGCGGATAGACACGTAGATGATGTCAGCAGGGTGTGTCCACAGGAAGGTGTGGGAGGAAATAAAAGAAATAAGTTAAAGTATGTCAACATGTGGGTGGCAAGGAGTGTGCAGTATACAAATAATTGATGTATAGTTGAAGATTCTGTTCAGTGCACATTTCATGTAAATGCTTGATAGTAGTTATTACATCCGGTGTATCTAGCTGAATTTTAAAACGACTTTGACTTTTCAAACAAACATTGTTAGACTACCAGTTATGACCAAACGAGTAGGCACCAAGGAGGGAATTTGTCTCTTTTTAATTCTTTGAACTCTGGTCGGAGCAATGGGCACTCACAAGAGATCTCCACCCAATTCGGTCTGGAGTAAGCATGGACAACTCTCGCCAGGACCTGCCAGCCTCTGTCATTTCATCCTGTATTGTTCGTCGACATGTTCCCAAAATGGCCTCTTCGTTTGCCAGGTGGGGAAAAGAGGGAAAACTGTGCTGAAGTCGGATGTGTTGGGCCGAAAGGCGCAAATCTAACAGTTATACTGCAAACCACAACACAACGCAGACACGCCCACTTAACGTCCTTTTAAGGACGGATGATGAAGAGGAATTCTACAGTCTACGAATACTCTAGAATACTTTAGTCATCGGGCGAACGCAAGCAAGCAAGAGGGAAAACGACCCAACCATTTCTGGCCGAAGAGGGATGTGTTGGCTCGAAGGGCGCACAAAATACGACTAGCCTTACCACTAGGACACAAAGGACCTACCTTCAATTAACCGCTTTTTAATGACGAACGATGAAGAAAATACGTCGTCATGTGGTCGCAGAAGCAAAATAGCACTCTAATAGCGTGACGTGTTTAAGAAAGAATGTCTTCAATGTGAACTCATCAATTTCTTGTTTAAACACTGGCACTGAATACTGAAGAATAGTTTAGAAAAGAACCTTTATGATGAGGCCAGAGTTAGCTGCAGGACAACGGTTCAGCACGACTGTATCTGTACTTATTTTCATGGGCAGTCGTTTGCATGTAGAAGATCACACGTTTTGCCCTTCTGAATTTCTGTTTCCACGTAAAGTGTTACCGTGATTTAAAGACAACAATATTCCATTTTCTTCTTCTTCATCTTTTGCGTTCACCAGTCGGATACTCCGCTTCATCGTCTGCTTTTAAAAGAACTTAAAGTAGACGTGAATACGATGTACAGCTAATTTGCTACAAACCGTCATATCTATGTCTTTCTTCTCGACACATCCGACTTTGGCACCATGACATATTTACTACAGAGCTGCCTTCTCTATATAATTCTTATTTTTTTCTTCCAGACTGGTTGTTCATTTTCCAGGAACATCACGATGAGGTGAAGTAGGGTCTTAACCAGCTCTGGTGTCCGTCGATTCTGTAGCATGAGCTCAGCTGTGGAATGTTAACTGCCCTCGGCCTAGAAGGTGAAGGGGGTCTTGGTCCACGTGACCTATTATTATAATTATCATTTGCTCTTTTTCAGGTCATAAATAATGCAATAATGCAATGTCACATCACGTAAGGTGGTTTCTACGAGTGACATTGCAGTACTAGACTCAAGCAAGTCATTGCAATCATGCAGGCCAGGTTTGCATCGTTGATATCAGCGAGAGATATTGTGTAGTTGCCTTGATAAGAACTTAAGCCGCAGACAAACTAGCTAAGGATGAAGGGAGATTAGCACAAGAGAACCATCTGGTCAGCTACGATGAAGTCAAATCCATCTTCAAAGGCCAGTATCATGAAAAATGGAAACAAGAACACCCTAAGTATTACGAGAGGGACGCATACCTCCAACTTTCAAGGAGGGATCAAGTCATCGTACTTCACCTACGTACTGGCCACAACAGAATGAGAAAGCGCATATTCAACCAACTCAAAATAGGAACTACCAGCCAGTGCCACTGTACTCTGTGCAACATGACAACAAAACACGTTATACAGGAGTGTCCCCAGTACATGGACCTGAAGATGTCAATGTGTCCCATTCTCACCTCCATGGACGAGAAACTTTACGTGGCAACTGAATCACTGAAACAGACAGCTGACTACACAAGAGAGTTCGGAATCATAGTCTGAATGAGCCATGGTCGAAGAAGAGGGAGGAGAAGAAGAAGAGGAAGAAGGAGAAGGAGCAGAAGAGGAAGAGGAAGAAGGAGAAGGAGAAGAAGAAGAAGAGGAAGAAGGAGAAGGAGAAGAAGAAGAAGAGGAAGAAGGAGAAGGAGAAGAAGAAGAAGAGGAAGAAGGAGAAGGAGAAGAAGAAGAAGAGGAAGAAGGAGAAGGAGAAGAAGAAGAAGAGGAAGAAGGAGAAGGAGAAGAGGAAGAAGAGGAAGAAGGAGAAGGAGAAGAGGAAGAGGAAGAAGAAGAGGAAGAGGAAGAAGACGAAGAAGAAGAGGAAGAGGAAGAAGAAGAAGAAGAAGGAAAAGTAGAAGAAGAGGAAGAAGGAGAAGGAGAAGAGGAAGAAGAAGAAGAAGAAGAAGAAGACGAAGAAGAAGAGGAAGAAGAAGAGGAAGAAGAAGAAGAAGAAGAAGGAGAAGTAGAAGAAGAGGAAGAAGGAGAAGTAGCAGAAGAGGAAGAAGGAGAAGGAGAAGAAGAGGAAGAAGTAGAAGAAGAAGAAGAAGAAGAAGAAGAAGAAGAGGAAGAAGTAGAAGAAGAAGAAGAAGAAGAAGAAGAAGAAGAAGAAGTAGCAGAAGAAGAAGAAGAAGAAGAAGAAGAAGAAGAAGAAAGAAGTAGAAGAGGAAGAAGAAGAAGTAGAAGAGGAAGAAGAAGAAGAACAAGTAGAAGAACTTGAGCCAGCACGTCATCAAGAAACAATAAAACCTATGATAAAGATCACTGGACATTTCAGTGTGACCGAAATTCAAGAGACCCCAATGACCTAACGGTGCCTATTGCAAGGGTGATGTCCCACATCTGTCGTGTACAAGTTAAAAAGTAAAGAGCCCCATCACGCCAAGTGGCGTATAGGGAATATGGTGTTAGTGACCATAATTTTTATTGACTTTAGACACATGATTTTTGAGGTAATGTGGTCAGTATTACGCCCGCGCTGCTTTACTTTCCCAGAAAAAGAAAACTATGTACCCATTTAAGCCTGGGTGAACCCGACCTCTTGTCCTTTGTAGTCCAGTTCACTAACCACTGAGCTATCGCGGCTCCCAGTCGTGTACAAGTGGGGTCAACATATTCAATAGCACATGTGCTGAAAGCGATCAGCTACCACCCATTCCTGACTTATGTTATAAAGAGCAGTGAACCATAGTTGATCAAAACCCTACTTCGTCTACTCGTTGTGAGCCTGGTAGTGTAATACCAATTTGTTCAATTGGATTATATTTGGTGGAAAAAATAAATATAGCCTCGTGACATGCTGAAATCTGACATGTTGAGCTAATAATCGCTAAATTTAATGTAGTTTGATATAAACGATAACACAACGTAGACACACCAATTTAATGCCCTTTTAAGAGTGAATGACGACGAAGACTAGTTATCGGGCGAACGCAGAAAAGGATTATCTGCAGTTGAAATATTCTGTTCATTGAACATTTCATGTAAGTGCTTGATAGTAGGGGTTGGTGTATCCAGCTCTTTATGGTTTATCCAGAGTTTTAAGACGACTATGATTTTAATGAATTTGATGCTAAGTAAGTATGAATTGGACTGTTTTGGTTGACATTTTTTCTCTCAGCAAGTGTTCTTCCTTCTGGCAACATCCATTCCTTCTGGCAACATCTATTCCTTCTGGCAACATCCATTCCTTCTGGCAACAATCTTTCCTTCTGGCAACATCCATTCCTTCTGGCAACATCCATTCCTTCTGGCAACATCCATTCCTTCTGGCAACATCTATTCCTTCTTGCAACATCCATTCCTTCCGTCAACAACCTTTCCATCTGGCAACATCCATTCCTTCTGGCAACATCCATTCCTTCTGGCAACATCTATTCCTTCTGGCAACATCCATTCCTTCTGGCAACAATCTTTCCTTCTGGCAACATCCATTCCTTCTGGCAACATCCATTCCTTCTGGCAACATCCATTCCTTCTGGCAACATCCATTCCTTCTGGCAACAATCTTTCCTTATGCCAACATTCATACATTCTGGCAACAATCTTTCCTTCTGGCAACATCCATTCATTCTGGCAACAATCTTTCCTTCTGGCAACATCCATTCATTCTGGCAACAATCTTTCCTTCAGCAAAACATCCATTCATTCTGGCAACAATCTTTCCTTCTGGCAACATCCATTCCTTCTGGCAACAATCTTTCCTTCTGGCAACATCCATTCCTTCTGGCAACAATCTTTCCTTCTGGCAACATCCATTCTTTCTGGCAACAATGTTTCCTTCTGGCAACATCCATTCATTCTGGCAACAATCTTTCCTTCTGGCAACATCCATTCATTCTGGCAACAATCTTTCCTTCTGGCAACATCCATTCATTCTGGCAACAATCTTTCCTTCTGGCAACATCCATTCCTTCTGGCAACAATCTTTCCTTCTGGCAATAAACTTTCCTTCTGGCAATAAACTTTCCGTCTGGCAACATCCATTCCTTCTGGCAACATCCATTCCTTCTGGCAACATCCATTCCTTCTGGCAACATCCATTCCTTCTGGCAACATCCATTCCTTCTGGCAACAACCTTTCCTTCTGGCAACAATCTTTCCTTCTGGCTACATCCATTCCTTCTGGCAACAATCTTTCCTTATGGCAACAACCTTTCCTTCTGGCAACAACCTTTCCTTCTGGCTACATCCATTCCTACTGGCATCAATCTTTCTTTCTGTCAACATCCATTCCTTCTGGCAATAATCTTTCCTTCTGGCAATAAACTTTCCTTCAGTCAACATCCATTCCTTCTGGCATCAATCTTTCCTTCTGTCAACACCCATTCCTTCTGGCATCAATCTTTCCTTCTGTCAACATCCATTCCTTCTGGCATCAATCTTTCTTTCTGTCAACATCCATTCTTTCTGGCAATAATCTTTCCTTCTGTCAACATCCATTCCTTCTGGCAACAACCTTTCCTTCTGTCAACATCCATTCCTTCTGGCAATAATCATTCCTTCTGTCAACATCCATTCCTTCCGGCAACAACCTTTCCTTCCGGCAACAACCTTTCCTTCTGGCAACATCCATTCATTCTGGCAACAATCTTTCCTTCTGGCAACATCCATTCATTCTGGCAACAATCTTTCCTTCTGGCAACATCCATTCTTTCTGGCAACAATCTTTCCTTCTGGCAACATCCATTCATTCTGGCAACAATCTTTCCTTCTGGCAACATCCATTTATTCTGGCAACAATCTTTCCTTCAGCAAAACATCCATTCATTCTGGCAACAATCTTTCCTTCTGGCAACATCCATTCTTTCTGGCAACGATCTTTACTTCTGGCAACATCCATTCTTTCTGGCAACAATGTTTCCTTCTGGCAACATCCATTTATTCTGGCAACAATCTTTCCTTCAGCAAAACATCCATTCTTTCTGGCAACAATGTTTCCTTCTGGCAACATCCATTCATTCTGGCAACAATCTTTCCTTCTGGCAACATCCATTCATTCTGGCAACAATCTTTCCTTCTGGCAACATCCATTCCTTCTGGCAACAATATTTCCTTTTGGCAATAAACTTTCCTTCTGGCAATAAACTTTCCTTCTGGCAACATCCATTCCTTCTGGCAACATCCATTCCTTCTGGCAACATCCATTCCTTCTGGCAACATCCATTCCTTCTGGCAACATCCATTCCTTCTGGCAACAACCTTTCCTTCTGGCAACAATCTTTCCTTCTGGCTACATCCATTCCTTCTGGCAACAATCTTTCCTTATGGCAACAACCTTTCCTTCTGGCAACAACCTTTCCTTCTGGCTACATCCATTCCTTCTGGCATCAATCTTTCTTTCTGTCAACATCCATTCCTTCTGGCAATAATCTTTCCTTCTGGCAATAAACTTTCCTTCAGTCAACATCCATTCCTTCTGGCATCAATCTTTCCTTCTGTCAACACCCATTCCTTCTGGCATCAATCTTTCCTTCTGTCAACATCCATTCCTTCTGGCATCAATCTTTCTTTCTGTCAACATCCATTCCTTCTGGCAATAATCTTTCCTTCTGTCAACATCCATTCCTTCTGGCAACAACCTTTCCTTCTGTCAACATCCATTCCTTCTGGCAATAATCATTCCTTCTGTCAACATCCATTCCTTCTGGCAATAATCTTTCCTTCTGTCAACATCCATTCCTTCCGGCAACAACCTTTCCTTCTGGCAACATCCATTCATTCTGGCAACAATCTTTCCTTCTGGCAACATCCATTCATTCTGGCAACAATCTTTCCTTCTGGCAACATCCATTCATTCTGGCAACAATCTTTCCTTCTGGCAACATCCATTCATTCTGGCAACAATCTTTCCTTCTGGCAACATCCATTCCTTCTGCCAACAATATTTCCCTCTGGCAACATCCATTCCTTCTGCCAACAATCTTTCCTTCTGGCAACATCCATTCCTTCTGCCAACAATCTTTCCTTCTGGCAACATCCATTCCTTCTGGCAACAATCTTTCCTTCTGGCAACATCATTTCCTTCTGGCAACAAACTTTTCTTCTGTCAACAACCATTCCTTCTGGCAACAATCTTTCCTTCTGGCAACATCATTTCCTTCTGGCATCAACCATTCTTTCTGGCATCAACCATTTCTTCTGGTGTCAACCTTTCCTTCTGGCATCAACCATTCCTTATGTCATCAACTTTTCCGTCTGGCATCAACCATTCCTTCTGGCATTAATCATTCTTTCTAGCATCAACCATTCCTTCTGGCATCAACCATTCCTTCTGGCATCAATCATGCTTTCTGGCACGAATTATTCTTTCTGGCATCAACCATTCCTTCTGGCATCAATCATTCTTTCTGGCATCAATTATTCTTTCTTGCATCAATTATTCTTTCTGGCATCAATCATTCTATCTGGCATCAACCATTCCTTCTGACCACCACTGATCTTGACAACCACTGTTTTTCCTAGCAACCATTGCTTCTCACGGCAAGCACTGTTCCTACTCACATTCAGCGTTCCTCCTTACATTCACTGTTCCTCCTCACATTCACTGTTTCTCCTCACATTCACTCTTCCTTCTCACATTCACTCTCTTCTTCACATTCTCTGTTCCTCATCATATTCACTGTTCCTCATCACATTCACTGTTCCTCCTCACATTCACTGTTCCTCATCACATTCAATGTTCCTGCTCACATTCACTGTTCCTCCTCACATTCACTGTCCCTCCTCATCTTCAGTGTTCCTCGTAATATTCACTGTTTCTCCTCACATTCACTGTTCCGCCTCACATTCACTGTTCCTCATCACATTCACTGTTCCTCCTCACATTCACTATTCCTCCTCACATTCACTGTTCCTCCTCACATTCACTGTTCCTCCTCACATTCGCTGTTCCTCCTCACATTCACTGTTCCTATTCATATTCACTACTTCGCCTTACATTCACTCTCTTCTTTACATTCACTGTTCCTCCTTACATTCACCGTTCCACTGCACACTCTCTGTTCATCCCATCAAACTCTGTTCCTTCTGTCAAACTCTGTTCCTTCTGATATACGCTGTTCCTCCCAGTCAAACACTGTCCCTCCCAGTCAAGCACCTTTCCTCCCAAGCGTCCCGTGATATCCCTTCTTGACTGTCGTAAACTTGTTTATTTCTTTCCGCTTGCAACCGTAAACTCAGGCCAACTTTCTGAAGTCTCGGTGATCCCGCTGTTGCTTCCACATATCTTTAAACATCTGAGTAAAAACTTCTCGATCAGCCCGTGTCCTTCGACTTTGTACCCCAACACACTCTAATGAACATCCTTTCTAAGAACGAACGAATAAGAAAATAACACAATTTAAAAAAAAAAACCAAGTCTGGAACAAAAATGCCACTTTGAGACTGAAGTAAACAGTTGAGATTGATACAGGAGAGAAAATAATTGGTTTGTTCGGATAAGACATTAGAGATGCAGGTGTAACGAACTAGTGCAACGGCAACAGAAATCAATTGATGGAGAACTTCAAGAGAACTTTCCTACTGACGTATCTAGAGTCTGTTAATGGGGTTGTGATAGGTTTTTTCTTCTTTTTTTTTCTTTCAATTCTCCAAATTGATGACGTGCTTAGATCATTATAGAGTAAATACGAGATTTAAAGCAACAAGGAGCAGACAAACATACTTACCTACTTGTATGTTGTTATTATTGAGTGGGGCTAAATGGAGACAATTAGACCATCAGGGGTTCTTAATTTGAGGGTCCAGGATGGATTTTCGAAAAAAAATGTAAAAGTTCCTTTCTGAGCTATATAGAATATAGTATTAATGTCCACATTTTTGTTTAAACTATCGGCATATTTTTTGGGGGTAATGTCAGTACTACGCCAGGGCGTCTCAGATTCCCTACAGAAACTTCGGTAACTATTTAAAATTGGATTAACCTAGATTTTGATTGGTCGGGGGAATGTTCATGACCTTTACTCCTCAACAGTTATTGGATGATGATGATGATGATGATGCTGATGATGATGAAGAAGAAGAAGGCTCTTTAGCAAATGTGTTCTGCATAGTCAAAATACCTGGTAGCCGATTGGCTGAAAGCGACCAGCAACTCACAACTGTGTAAATTTCAACTTGTGGATCACAACACAAAACAACTATGTTCATTTTAATGTTTGTTCCGATGTTAAAAGAATTGAGCAGTTGTGGTAGTAGTAGTGGTGGTGGTAGTAGTAGTAGCAGTAGTGGTGGTAGTAGTGTTGGTAGTAGTAGTGGTGGTAGAAGTAGTTGTAGTAGTAGTAGCGTTAGTAGAGGTGGTAGTAATGGTGGTAGTAGTAGTAGCAGTAGTGGTGGTAGTAGTAGTGGTGGTAGTAGTAGTAGCAGTAGTGGTGGTAGTAGTAGTGGTGGTGGTAGTAGTAGTAGCAGTAGTGGTGGTAGTAGTAGTGGTGATGGTAGTAATGTTGGTAGTAGTAATGGTGGTAGTAGTGGTGGTAGTAGTAGTGTTGGTAGTAGTAGTGGTGGTAGTGGTGGTAGTGGTGGTGGTAGTAGTGGTGGTAGTAGTAGTGGTAGTAGTAGTGGTGGTAGCAGTGGTGGTGGTAGTAGTGGTGGTAGTAGTAGTGGTGGTAGTAGTGTTGGTAGTAGTAGTGGTGGTAGTAGTGGTAGTGGTAGTAGTGGTGGTAGTAGTAGTGGTGGTAGCAGTGGTGGTAGTAGTAGTGGTGGTAGTAGTGGTGGTGGTAGCAGTGATGGTGGTAGTAGTGTTGGTAGTAGTAGTGGTGGTAGTAGTGTTGGTAGTAGTAGTGGTGGTAGGATTGGTGGTAGTAGTGGTAGTAGTGGTAGTAGTGGTGGTAGTAGTGGTGGTAGCAGTGGTAGTAGTAGAGGTAGTAGTGGTAGTAGTAGTGGTGGTAGTAGTGTTGGTAGTAGTAGTGGTGGTAGAAGTAGTTGTAGTAGTAGTAGCGTTAGTAGAGGTGGTAGTAATGGTGGTAGTAGTAGTGGTAGTAGTAGTAGAAGTAGTGTTAGTAGTAATAGTGGCAGTAGTAGTATTTATAGTAGTAGTAGTAATAATAGTGGTAGTAGTGGTGGTAGTAGTAGTAGTAATAGTGGTAGTAGTGGTGGTAGTAGTAGTAGTAGTAGTAGTGGTAGTGGTGGTAGTAGCAGTAGTCGTAGTAGTAGTAGTAGTGATAGTGGCTGCGGCGGTAGTTGCAGTAGTAGAAAAAAGTAAGAAAAAACTAAATATATTCCTTAATTCCCGGCCCTATCCACAAGTACACATGTCAATCTAACAAGTTTGACACCCCGTACATTTGTCTTTTCAGTCATTCGCATTTCTTTCAGATTCTGAAGAGGATAATTGTTTCTTAATGGGCCTGAAGAGGTTAATGCTCTCGTTTGCTGACCAGGTGATGGGCGGTTCAACTTCCAGATGGGGATAGATTTTTTTTTCTTCGTGCAGCAAAGGCTTAGTGGTTCACACAGTATTTTTAAAATAGAAACGAAATGCCTTCTCTGGGAAAAACGCTCCCTGTTCTATTGGTATATATATTTATATAGGGAGCCGCGATAGCTCAGTGGTTAGTGAACTGGACTGCAGAGGACAAGGTGTAGGGTTCGATCCAAAACAACGGCTTCCGCGTATACCCAGCCTTAAATTTGTACCGGATTTTTTCTGGGAAAGTAAAGCGGCACGGGCGTAATGCCGACCACATTACCCCAAAAATCATGTGCTGAAGGTCTGTATAATGTATGGCCACTAGCATCATATTCCCTATACGCCACCAGGCGTGACGGGGGCTCTTTACTTTACTTTATATATATATAATATATATATATATATATATATATATATATATATATAATTATATATATGGTTTTGGTTATGGTTTGTAGAAGGCCTCCGATATCACTATTAGAAGGCATGGTTCCTGGGCGACGTATCAGGAGCAGACCAATAAGAAGGTGGTTTCAGGACATCAAGGAGACCTTGAGCATGGCCACAGAAGAACTGGGAGATCTGGCTAGAGACAGATTCTTTGAGACGAGCTGTAGTGAATGCAACGTTCTGCAAAGGACATGCGACCTGATAATGATGATGATGATGATGATGATGATGATGATGATGCTTGCTTGATTGCGTTCGTCAGAGGACTAATGGAGTACACCTCTTCATCATCCGCCCTTAAAATGACATTAAGAGCGTTGTGTTGTGGTTTTCAGTATAAAAATCTGTGATATTTGCGCCATTCGGCCCAACACATCCCGCTTCAGCATCATGATGATGATGGGTCATGCTTTATATTTCGGCATACGTAATGTTCTACAAAGTGATAGACATAATTGTAAAAGAAAGCAATAAAAAATGTGTTTGAATAGTAAGAAAATAGAAGTAATGGTCATATCAAAGAAACAATCATCACCATCATGCAGCATCAAAATAAACAGAACAAATCTGAAACAAGTGCATCGCGTCAAATACTTGGGCGCAATAATAACATCAGATGGGAGATGCACCACAGAAATTAAAAGCAGAATAGCTCAGGCCAAAATAGCATTTCAGAAAATGAAAACAATTCTTATGCAACAAATCTATGCCAACAGAAGTGAGAAAGAGAGTTCATCAGTGCTATATAGAACCAATTCTGACCTATGGAAGCGAATCATGGACAGTAGATAAACAATTGAAAAGACGGTTAGAGGCCACAGAAATGGGATTTCTCAGAAGAATGTTGAAAGTTCCCTGGACAGCTAAAAAGACCAATGAGGAAATTCTCAAAGAGGCCAACACAAAAAGGGAATTCCTAGAAAACATCAGAAAGAAGCAATCAACATTTCTCGGACACATCATGAGAAGAGGAAAGTTGGAATACTTGGTTACAACAAGCAAAATACAAGGAAAGAAAGATCGCGGACGACAAAGAGAAAAAATACTGGATAGCTTGGTGTCATGGCAACAGTCAGCAACAGAACTGATACGATGCACTGCAGATAGAATATTGCGGAAGGACACGATCACCTACGCCAACCGGTATGGCACATGATGCTGATGATGAATGTTCTACAGAAGACTATGAAGATTACTATGTTAAGGTAAAAGAAATCGATATAGACGTTTTGAATTAAGCTGTATATAACAGTTCTCAAAGAGGCCAACACAAAAAGGGAGCTCTTAAAAAATATCAGAAAGAAGCAATCAACATTTTTCGGGCACATCATGAGAAGAGGAAAGTTGGAATACATGTGGTTACAACTGGCAAAATAAAAGGAAAAAGAGATCGCGGACGACAAAGAGAGAAAATACTGGATAGCTTGGTGTCATGGCATGGAAAACAGTCAACAACAGAACTGATACGATGCACTGTAGATAGAAGATTGTGGAGGGACATGATCACCTACGCCAACCGGTAAGGCACATGATGATGATGATGATGATGTGTATAACAATATATTCTAGAGCTCCTTTGAGAATTACGGGACTGCGTGGTCTGCAGGAAAAACGTCGGCCTCTGGACATGAAGGTTCCCGGTTCGAATCCTGAAATAGACGGTGAGAGTCAGTCATTTCCCCTTCAAATACATAGTTACTTTGGCTTTGCCCTTCTCAGGTCTCTGGGTAGTGAGATGTGATGTCTATCCCTCTAGGATCACGGCGAGAAAAGCAGTTGGTTATGTTTGTACTTTGCGGACTGGTAGAGAACCCTTGACATTTACAAGAGTAGGATAAGTGGCCTCTATCCGGACAAATCTGACAGGAAAAATATACCCAAAAAATAAGGTAAAAATAGTCGATGATTAAACAAAAACATAGAGTAAATAAGAGAGAAATGAAGCAGAAAATATCTGCCTGAATGGCGAGGAGCACTCGAGCAGATATCTGCCGGTATGCTAAAGGCATAAAAGTGACACTCACGAAAAAAAAAAAAAAACACGCTAGAGACATAAAGTTGATGTGTGCAAACAAAAGGAGAAAAAATTGTGACAGATAGTACAATCTATGTTTGCTGTTTATGTTGAAAATTTTTTTAACAGAGGTCAGGATGGAAAAAAAGAAATACGGAGGAAGACTACAGTGGAAAATACTAGATAAATAACTGGCTGTGGATAGCGTTTATGGAAACAAGATACAGAAATACGCACTGAGTCGTCACCCACTTTTTTTGTCATGGCACCTGATGATGATGATGCTTTAAGAAATAATAGACCCACATTAACATTCATTTAATAAATAGGAAAGAGTAGAGGACATATAATCTTCAGTAATTTGCAATTTTCTTCTTCACTTATTTTACATTCTTGATTTCTGTCATAATTTTTGTAACCTCGTTCGTTGACCTGATTCGTGATATTTTGTTGAACCCACGTCCGCTAAAGCCCTCGCCATGCCTCTCGTACAATTGGATCTAATCTACCAAGGCTGATTCCCTGTTTTTTTTTCTTGCGTTGACCCATTTTATTTCGTGTTCGACCAGCCACGTGTTAAATGTTTCTGTATAGCTTAAATTTGATTTAATATTGACCGCACATCATTACTAGTGGTCTTTTTCTATGTTTATATTCTTCCCTTGTTTTTTTTTAAAAACATGTTCTAATGTGTCATGCAAATTCTTCATTTCTTCACCTCACCCATACCTACGTTCTTTGCTTCAACTTTCTTTCTTTCTTTCTTTCTTTCTTTCTTTCTTTCTTTCTTTCTTTCTTTCTTTCTTTCTTTCTTTCACCCAACATTCTGATAAAGGAATGATTCGTTTTCTTTGATTTCTATCCTTAGAAGGACGTTAAGTGAGCGTAGTTGTGTTGCGTTGGAGTTTTGTTGCTAGTCTGTGATAGTTGTGTCTTTCGGACCAGCACATCCGATTTCAGTGCGACGTTTCTGAGTTCCAGATTGTCACCGATTCCTACTCGCCTGACCAGACTAGTTAGTCTTTTTCCAGGAGTATCATTGGGTGGTGGATTAGGGTTTGGATCAGCTCTATTTTTCGCTGTTTCTAACGTCCGCAGTCAGCTATGAGTTACTGACCGCTCTTAGGTCCCTTGCTAGTTGCTTGAGTTCACTCAATTTATACATCTCCATAAATTTTTAGCAATCAACCACTAATATCTTCAGTAATAAAGAAAAGACGATGGTCATATGTTGGACATGTGATGAGAAGAGATAATAACCGAATAGCAAAGCAAGCCCTCATATGGGAAACAACAGGTAAGAGAAAAAGAGGAAGACCCAGGGAGACACTGAGAAGAACATTGATGCGAGAGACAAGAGCAGCAGGATTCGGCTCCCTCAATGAGATAGAGCTGCTTGCACAGAACAGAGAGAGATGGCGAGATTTGATAAAATATCTTTAAAAGAAAACTGCTAGAACAAAAATTCAGATAGGAGAAGGTGTATTTTGGTCTACGCCCTATGGGCCGGCTACGGCTCGAAAGGTCAATAGATAGATAGACACATTTTTATTGAAACATCTTTGTATTGTTTGTAATTGTACTTCCGACAGCTATTTCACGTTAGACGAATCCAGGAAGGAAAGATTCCCAAAATATGTCATAAATGATGAGCAAGCCAGGCAGTACACGAAATGACTTGCTGATCCTTCGTTTCCGAAGCTTCCCTCCATAATGATGTAAAAATGTAAGTAAAGAGCTCCTGTTACGCCAAGTGGCGTATAGGGAATATGATGTTAGTGGCCATAAATTTTACAGACCTTCAGCACATGATTTTTGGGGTAATGTGGTCGGTACTACGCCCGTGCCGGTTTACTTTCCCAGAAGAAAATCCGGTACCCATTCAAGGCTGGGTGAACCTGGAAGCCGTCGGTTGGGATTGAACCCGACCTCTTGTCCTTTGTAGTCCAGTTCACTAACCACTGAGCTATCGCGGCTCCCCTTCCATAATAATATTCATTTATTATTATTTGTCACTAGTCTAAACCACTGGAAACTACTATTCGTGCTGTTTCGTCCTATAACTGTTTGTCTACAACGCAAGTATTCAGCTCTACCCTATCCGGGAGATATTTAAGAACAATATAGATATACAATTTATTCCCTAGCTGTGTTCGTAACCGTATGTTATAGTCATAAGTACACACACGTGAAAGACATCGATAATGATAGTTATCTTTTTAGGTAGTTCAGTTGGCCGTGTGCTCAAGTATTTGGTTCTCGTAGCAAGACGCTGTACCGAGGTGTACGGGTTCGATCCTGTTTCGGACTATCTATTGGAGACTTCGGACTATCTATTGGAGATTTCGGTCTATCTATTGGAGACAAAGGACTATCTATTGGAGACTTTGGTTTATCTATTGGAGACTTCGGTCTATCTATTAGAGACTTCGGTCTATCTATTGAAGACTTTGGTCTATCTATTGGAGACTTCAGTCTATCTATTGGAGACTTCGGTCTATCTATTGGATACTTCGGTCTATCTATTGGAGACTTCGGTCTATCTATTTGTGACTTCGGTCTATCTATTGGAGACTTTGGTCTATCTATTGGAGACTTTGGTCTATCTATTGGAGACTTCGGACTATCTATTGGAGACTTTGGTCTATCTATTGGAGACTTCTGTCTATCTATTGAAGACTTTGGTCTATCTATTGGAGACTTCGGTCTATCTATTTGTGACATCGGACTATCTATTGGAGACTTTGGTCTATCTATTGGAGACTTCGGTCTATCTATTGGAGACTTCGGACTATCTATTGGAGACTTCGGTCTATCTATTGGAGACTACGGTCTATCTATTTGTGACTTCGGTCAATCTATTGGAGACTTTGGTCTATCTATTGGAGACTTCGGTCTATCTATTTGTGACTTCGGTCTATCTATTGGAGACTTCGGACTATCTATTGGAGACTACGATCTATCTATTGGAGACTTCGGTCTATCTATTGCAGACTTCGGTCTATCTATTGGAGATTACGATCTATCTATTGGAGACTTCTGACTATCTATTGTTCTGTGTTGTTTTTTTTTCTTTCTGATTTTGATTTTTTGTGATTTTTTTTCTCGAGTGTTTTAAACGTACCTCTTCCCTGAAATGATTCACAAACCCAGCAACTGTCCTGCACTTGACCCTGAAAGATGTCTGTACATGTAGACTAAAGTCATGGGATATCGCTGCAAAAGACCAATAAAGTAAGTAAGTAAAGGTCCCCTTCACGCCTTGCTAGGCGTATGGGGAATGTGGTGCTAGTGGCCATATTTTTCTATAACCACTGCACATATTTGGGTGATGTGGTCAGTATCATGCCAGGCCGCCTTTACACCGCAGAAGAATCTCTGGTGCCCATTTTTAGAGGCTGGGTGAACCGTTTTTTCCCCTGGCAGCCGTGTGCACAGGTGTCCCTCGCCGCATAGGCGGAAAACTCCGTCTTCGGAGGTACTCATATTTGTTGCGTCGATGAATAATTGACATTTAAAGCTGGACCTCGCTGCTGAGATCAGGGGCTGTTACCGCAGAGATAAATCGTAAATAAAAATCCCAACTGATGCAGCCGGGATTTGAACCTACAACCTTTCTTTCTCGAGGCCGGTGTCTTGTCTCGAGACCAACCAGCCGCCCCCCACCCCCTTCCCCAATTGTGGTTTAATGTAACATGAAAGACTTAGTCTGCTTGCTTGCTTGCGTTTGCTCGATGACTAGAAGAGTACACCTCTTCGTCATCCGCCCTTAAAAGGACATTAAGTGACGTGTATACGTTGTGTTGTTGTTTACAGTAAAACTACGATATTTGCTCCTTTTGATCCAACCTATTCGACTTCAGCATCTTATTTTTGAGTACCGGGTTTCGTCTTTCCTCTTGGATTCCTAATCGTTTTACCAGAATAGATAGGTTAGTTTTGTTTCTAGAGGTACTGCGAAGAGGTGGAGTAGGGTCTCGATGGTTCTGGTTCATCGATCCTGGCGCAAGCCATCAGCTATGAGTCGCATGCAGCTTCCAGATGTGAGGCGCGTTTGCCTTTAGATTTTGTTTGAAGTTGGACAGATCGTGCCTCGCAAAAAAACAGACAAAACCTACAAGACAACAACAACTGAAATAATTTTGATAACAAAGTACTCATTTAAGATAACTTCCTTTCGTTTCCCTCTTTCCAACAAAATAGCAAAGAAACAACACATCAGTTGAGTTGGTAATGAGACAATACACTAACAACTAAGCATAATCTACAGAGATACTTAAAAGACACCGAAAGCAACAGAAAAAAGATAAATAAACACTATACTAAAAGCTCTCAAAAATGTGTCAAAAATAAACTTTAGCTGCATGACAGACGAACATGACAACAATAGTATAATAAGACATGTTTCATTGACACTTTTCGTGAAACATCAAGAAGAGGAAAATTTGAATACTTGGGTACAACTGGCAAAATACAGGGAAAGAGAAATCGCGGCTTACAGAGAGAGAACATACTAAATGGATTGGTGTCATGGCATGGAAAACAGTCAACAACAGAATTGATACGATGCACTGTAGATAGAAGATTGTGGAATGACATTATCGCCTACGCCAACCGGTATGGTACATGATGATGATGATCTAACATGGCTTGTGAGTGAAGTGTTAAAATACACCTTCAAAGACAATTCCATATGAAGGTAATAGGGTAAGTGTTTGTACCTTCACCAACCCAGCAACAAGATATATCGATTGTCTTTTAGCCAGGTCCCTGAGACTCTTCGTGAAATGTTAAATTCATGCTCACATTATCACAAAGACAGCGCCTATTTTCTTTTTCTTCTTCTGCCTCTTCTTCTTCTTCTTCTTCTTCTTATTTATATTCTTCATATTCTTTACTTCCTCATCTGCCTTTCAGCGTCGAAGGGAGATATAATTTGCAGTCTTTTGCTCTTCTGTTCGCTTCTGCTGCTGTTATGTTTCCTATGATCTGCTAATACTCCGTCGATCCATCTTTTTCGAGTTCTACCCTTGGGTCTGGTGTTCTCGCAACGTTTATTGAGGGTTCGTTGTGTTGTGTTTTGGTCACTCTGCCTTGTCACGTGGCCATTCCATCTTATCTCATCATCATCATTGAATGCCGTCTCCGCATCGAAGAATGGCTGCCATGGAGCGCCATTCCACTCTGTCTCTTGCTTTGATGGTGCAGATTGTCATAGGTTGCCTTGCCCTTTTTTTATGTTACTCGTCCATGTTAGCCTTGGTCTGCCTCTGCCTCTGCCTCTTTTACCTTGTATTTTCCCTTCCAATATTACATCTATTAGGCTGTTGTGTCTTTTAACATGCCCCAAAAGTTTCATTTTATCTACTATTTCTTTATATATTCTATAGCGGGAGCTATTCCTAGCTTTTTCTCAGTTCTTCATTTCTGATCTTATCTCTCAGACTGTTTCCTGTCATTCGTCTAACACATTTCATCTCCGTGGAGCTCATTTTTCTGATTGTTCTTGCATCTAGGGTCCAGGACTGGCATTAGTATCACAACGTTGGGATAAAAATTAGCGCCCATCACTCTACTCAACCAAAATAAATATGTAATTATTTGGATGCCCATACGCCGCAAAAGCTATTTAATGTTATAAAGGCTATTTCGCGTGGAGTTGGATATACAGATCATGTTTTTATGATTATCTTCATTTGGTAAAGATGAAGCCGTCTAACGAAATCTTTCGTAATATATTCATCATATCAATCTATGCTGTTACTAAATCACGTACTGCTGTGATCAGCAAATTTGAAACGAGGCCAATCATCCGCATCTGGAACGGAAATGTGGAACGATATTTCTGACTTCGACCGCGAATTTTCAATAACAAACAGGATTTGTTTCCACGAGTTAAATCATTTTGGAAGGAATTAGACCTTTCACCGTCATGAATGAAAGATTCAGTGAGGACCAGAATGGGATGAAACAATGAACTCAGTGGCCTGTTTAAGGGTCACTTGGTTTAATCAGCCGGTCATGTTGAATGTTGAAATTAGACGATAATAATGTTGAATGTTGTTCTAATGCCAAATTCTCAGTTGTATATTATTTTCCCAAGATGTTGATGTCGTGAGCTGCGATTGCTTTCTTCATTTCCAGGGTTCTTCAGGGGATGTTAGAGCTTGGCTAGCATGTTAAATACTTACCACATTACCTTCAGATGGTATCGTCTTTAAAAGTGAATTTTAATATTTCGGATTTACTTCTAAGCCTTCTATATCTATAATACCAACGAGGGGAAAAATAACGATCTCTACCATGCCAGGCAGTCAATTTTTCACATCTGAGATGTCAAAGTTTTGATCAGTTTTGGACTGCAGCGCCTGCCCTGTCAAGTGTAGATCCTCTAGCCCTTGTTCTCAACGCTAGAGATGTTTTTGGTAGACTTAAGGCCGATATTTGTTAGCTGACTAAAGGCTGATAATTGTTAGCTGAATGAAGGCCGACATTTATTAACTGACTAAAGGCTGATAATTGTTAAGTGTATAAAGGCCGATATTTGATAGCTAACTAAAGGCCGACATTTGTTGGCTGACTAAAGGTTGATGTTTGTTGGCTGAATAAAGGTCGATGTTTGTTGGCTGACTAAAGGCCGTGTTTGTTGCCTGACTAAAGGTCGATGTTTGTTGGCTGACTAAAGATTAATGTTTGTTGGCTGACTAAAGGTTGATGATTGTTGGCTGGCTAAAGGTTAATGTTTGTTGGCTGACTAAAGGCTGTGTTTGTTGGCTGACTAAATGTCGATGTTTGTTGGTTGACTAAAGGTCGATGTTTGTTGGCTGACTAAAGGTCGATGTTTGTTGGCTGACTAAAGGTCGATGTTTGTTGGCTGACTAAAGGTTAATGTTTGATGGCTGACTAAAGGTTGATGTTTGTTGGCTGACTAATGGTTAATGTTTGTTATCTGACTAAATGCCGATATTTGATAGCTAACTAAAGGCCGACATTTGTTGGCTGACTAAAGGTCGATGTTTGTTGGCTGAATAAAGGTCGACATTTGTTGGCTGACTAAATGTCGATGTTTTTTGGCTGAATAAAGGTCGAATGTTTGTTGGTTGACTAAAGGCCGACATTTGTTGGCTGACTAAAAGTCGATGTTTGTTGGCTGAATAAAGGTAGTCATTTGTTGGCTGACTAAAGGTCGATGTTTGTTTGTTGACTAAAGGTCGATGTTTGTTGGCTAACTAAAGGCCGACATTTCTTGGCTGACTAAAGGTCGATGTTTGTTGGCTGAATAAAGGTCGACATTTGTTGGCTGACTAAAGGTCGATGTTTGTTGGCTGAATAAAGGTCGACATTTGTTGGCTGACTAAAGGTCGATGTTTGTTGGTTGAATAAAGGTCGACATTTGTTGGCTGACTAAAGGTCGATGTTTGTTGGCTGAATAAAGGTCGACATTTGTTGGCTGACTAAAGGTCGATGTTTGTTGGCTGAATAAAGGTCGACATTTGTTGGCTGACTAAAGGTCGATGTTTGTTGGCTGAATAAAGGTCGACATTTGTTGGCTGACTAAAGGTCGATGTTTGTTTGTTGATTAAAGGTCGATGCTTGTTGGCTGACAAAACGTTAATGTTTGTTGGCTGACTAAAGGTTGATGTTTGTTAGCTGACTAAAGGTTGATGTTTGTTAGCTGACTAAAGGTTGATGATTGTAGCTGACTAAAGGTTGTTGTTTGTTAGCTGACTAAAGGTTGTTGTTTGTTAGCTGACTAAAGGTCGATGTTTGATAGCTGACTAAAGGTTGATATTTTTGGCTTACTAATGGTTGATGTTTGTTATCTGACTGAAGGTTGATGTTTGTTATCTGACTAAAGGTTGATGTTTGTTAACTGACTAAAGGTTGATGTTTGTTAGCTGACTAAAGGTTGATATTTGTAGTCTGACTATAGCTTGTTACTTGTTAGCTGACTAAAGGTTGATGTTTGTTAGCTGACTAAAGGTTCATGTTTATTAGCTTACTAAAGGTTGATGTTTTTTGGCTGACTATAGGTTGATGTTTGTTGGCGACTAAATGTTTATGTGTGTTAGCTGACTAAAGGTTGATGTTTGTTAGCTGACTAAAAGTTGATGTTTGTTAGATGACTAAAGGTTGATGTTTGTTAGCTGACTAAAGGTTGATGTTTGTTGGCTGACTAAAGATTGATGTTTATTGCCTGACTAAAGGTTGATGTTTGTAGACTGACTATAGGTTGTTATTTGTTTGCTGACTAAAGGTTGATGTTTGTTAACTGACTTAAGGTTGATATTTGTTAGCTTACTAAAGGTTGATGATTTTGGCTGACTGTGAGTTGATGTTTGTTGGCGAATAAAGGGTGATGTTTTTTAGCTGATTAAACGTTGATGTTTGTTAGCTGACTAAAGGTTGATGTTTGTTGGCTGACCAAAGTTTGATGTTTGTTAGCTGATTAAAGGTTGATGTTTGTTAGCTGACTAAAGGTTGATGTTTGTTGGCTGACTAAATGTTGATATTTTTTGGCTGACTAAAGGTTGATATTTGTTTGCTGACTAAAGGTTGATATTTGTTTGGTGACTAAAGGTTGATGTTTGTTAGCTGACTAAAGGTTGATGTTTGTTGGCTAACTAAATGTTGATATTTTTTGGCTGACTAAAGGTTGATGTTTGTTATCTGACTAAAGGTTGATATTTGTTTGGTGACTAAAGGTTTATATTTGT
This sequence comes from Megaustenia siamemsis, assembly GCA_032433765.1. NCBI lineage: Eukaryota > Metazoa > Mollusca > Gastropoda > Stylommatophora > Ariophantidae > Megaustenia > Megaustenia siamemsis. The sequence continues at coordinate 75,559,607 of JAVIAB010000139.1, read as the reverse complement.
TTGCTGACTAAAGGTTGATGTTTGTTTGTTGACTAAAGGTTGATATTTGTTTGGTGACTAAAGGTTGATATTTGTTTGCTGACTAAAGGTTGATGTTTGTTAGCTGACTAAAGGTTGATATTTGTTTGGTGACTAAAGGTTGATATTTGTTTGCTGACTAAAGGTTGATGTTTGTTAGCTGACTAAAGGTTGATATTTGTTTGGTGACTAAAGGTTGATATTTGTTTGGTGACTAAAGGTTGATATTTGTTTGCTGACTAAAGGTTGATATTTGTTTGCTGACTAAAGATTGATATTTGTTTGCTGACTAAATGTTGATGTTTGTTAGCTGACTAAATGTTGATGTTTGTTTGGATCACTGAAGGTTGATGTTAGTTGGCTGACTAAAGACCGATCTTTGCTTCTATCCCCTTCCCCACGTAAACGTTTGCTAAATGAATGTAACCTACGACACCTCAAACATACGTGTCTTTTCCCTCATAAACATCTTATTTCAGCAAAGAATTTAGCACCCACCGGTTCTCTGTGTTGCCTCCTAGCTCATCGCTCCGATCTTCCTCAAGATTTTAAAGGATCCCAGCGGATTATATGAATTGATCAGCACAAAGGAGAGCTGTGATAAAAAAAAAAAAGGTAAAGTACCCCTGTCACGCCAAGTGGCGTATAGAGAATATGGTGTTAGTGACCATAAATTTTACAGACCCTCGGCGTATGATTTTTGGGGTAATGTGTTCGGTATTACGTCTGTGCTGCTTTACTTTCCCAGAAAAAAAATCCGGTACCAATTAAAGGATGGTTGAACCGGAAGCCGTCGGTTGGGATCGAACCCTACCTCTTGTTCTTTGTAGTCCAGTTCACTAATCACTAAGCTATCGCCTCTCCCGAGAACCATGATGGTTGGAGTAAATTCATGAGCCTGGTCTATGACGATGTACAATGATTGAGCTGAAAGAGTTCAGTGACATATCTAGCTGCCGTGTCATGAACAACGAACCATAACTGATCAATATCTCACTGGAGTAGCCCTGGAAACATACTAACTAGAGAGACTAAGCAATTAGAGGTTGAAGTGGGATGGCATTCTCGACCCCCCAAAAAAAAAAACGTACGGACTAGGTTGTTTCGGATTAACCGATGCAGAAATCGGATATTGCTTTCAAGCAATCGACACCACACCTTTCGTCTATGAAATTCTTTTAAAATCAGACGTACGTTAAAAGTATTCGTTCAGTGAATATTATAAGCAACGGACAAAAGTAACGAAATATAAATTTCAACGAATTTTATTACAGCTATCACCACTATTGTCCAACATGGAAATAACTCTAGAGGCAAAAAGGGTACTCTACAATACAATCTTCATCCAAACGCTGTGGTACAAATGCTAGTCCAGGACCCTAGATGCAAGAACAATAAACAAATGTAACCTCCACTGAGATGAAATGTGTCAGACGAATGACAGGAAACAGTATGAGAGATCAGATCAGAAATGAAGAACTGAGAAAAAAATCTAGGAATAACCACGTCATGGAATATATAAAGAAACAACAGATAAAATGCTTTGCCCATGTGACAAGGCAGAAAGATCAAAACACACAACAAACCTTCAGTAAATGTTGTGAGAACACCCGATCCAAGGGCTGACCACGGAAAAGATGATTGGCGGAATATTAGAAACGCTAGGAAACATAACAGTAGCAAAGGTGAACAGAGGTGTAAAAGACCGCAAATTATATCTCCCATCGACATTGAAAGGCAATTGAGGAAAGAAAGAAGAAGAAGAGGAAGAATTTTACTGTTTTAACATTACTTGACTGCAGAGGGACAAGTACCCTCTTTTTCTGTTTTCAAAAACTGAAAGCTATTTTACATGCTTAATTTGACAAAAAAATGTTTGCTTTATCGTCCTTTCCTGATAGGACTAGGTACCCTAAGATTACGGGTTACTGGGAACAAATCGATAGTGCTATTAGTAGTAGATTAAAACTTTTGAACTTGAAAGTGAGGTCAGCGCCTCAAAGGTAAAGCGGCTTCCGAGATCTTTATTTTGCCATCTTTACGACGTCTAACGTGAGAAAAGAGCTGATGTTACACGTTGGCATGTGTTTGAAATATCTGTCTAGTTGCGAGCGTGGGAGGAACTTAATCTAGAACATAGACGGCGAGGTGAGGATGTATAGGACCAAGATGGCAAAGTGAGATAGGAGGCATTTAGACAGTGATGTGAGGATAGGTAAGATGTGGTGGGGGATTGTGGACATAGGCGGCTAGGTGGAAGTGTGTGGAACGTCTTCTTCTTTCGTTTCTCATTTACCATTTAGCGTTCAGGGGACAAGGGGGAACATTAATGGCAATGCGGAGAGAGGGTGTGCAACTATATAGAGCGATATGTAGATGTGGGGGACAAAGTCATCAGGTTGGGATTAGAGAGACTTTAGAGAGGGTGTGGAACTATATAGAGCGATATGTAGATGTGGGGGACAAAGTCATCAAGTTGGTATTAGAGAGACTTTAGAGAGGGTATGACACTATATAGAACGATATAAAGATGTGGAGGGACAAGGTTATCAGGGTGGAGTTGAAGAATCATAGACCGCAAGGTGAAGATAGGAAAGGTAATGGCACTGCATGACGACAGAGACGAGCCATTGTCTTTAACAGTTCATGAAAAGGTTTTTAAAGTTTTGTGTTTATTGTAGCTCTGTTTGTGCAGTGTGCATTATTCAAAGCATTGCAATAGCTGCAGTCTTGTAGTATGTGTAATGTATTGAATCTGCGATGCTTGACCGCATATTTATGTTCCAAATCTTGAACTTTGCGTGCATGTTGTAGGTGTCACAAGACATTCTATTTAGAGTTATCACCTCTCTCCTCTTTTTTTTAAAATATATTTCTTGAATGATATTGTGTCACAAGACATTATATCCATGTTTGTAAGTATTTTATTTGGTTTCTCTCGTTTGAGGAATAAGACAGTCAAAGCAAGAGAAATGAGTAAAATGGCGGTTCGTGATAGTCAACCTTCGTTGTGGAGACCGTGCCAGATGTTAACAATAGTTTCAGTTTGAATATAGGCCAAATGTTTTTTTCTCTTTGGTCTCAATTTTCTTGCTCTTTATGGCGATCACCCGATTACTACTAAAGGCATAAATAGACCTCTTCATTATCCGCTTCTTGTGCTTTGCAGATAGGATGTAACATTTGCGCCTTTCGCAACAACATATCCGACGTCAGCACGGAATTTTAAGTACTGGGTTGTCGTCCCTCTTCGTTTCCTATTCGCTTAGCCAAGCTGTTTCCCAGGAGCACCACTAGGAGGTGGAGTAGGACCTTGATCAATTGTGTTGTTCGCCGATACTAACGCATGCAGTCAACTGTAATTCGGTGACCGCATTCAGCTAATTTACCGGGTTGGTTTTATATTCTTATAGTTGTTAATCTCCACCTGTTTCTGATAACCGCAAAAAAACCCGACAAAAATCTGTGATTGGTCTAAATATGTGGTCTCGTTCCTACCTAGGGGGACTGAGTGGTTGGTTTCAAGGCAAGACGCCGGCCTCGAGACAGATAGGTTGTGGGTTCAAATCCCGGCTAAACCGGTTGTGTGGTTATGATTCCTCTCTGCAGCAACCACCCCTGGTATCAGCTGTTAGGCCCGGCTTGAAACATCAATTACTCATGGACGGAAAAAATATGAGTACCTCCGAAGTCGGAGTTATCTGCCTGTACGGCGAGGGACCCCTGTGCACACGCCTGCCAGGAAAAAATGGATTAACACGCAAAATTCAGTTCTTAGTCTCTAAGGACTTATTCAAAGGTAAAAAGCTGGCGAACGGAAAAGAAAAAAAAATCCTTCCTTGTTAAGTTCGGAACGTATAGTTCGACTGCTTGTTCGGATACTTGAGTTGATGCTATATTTGACTCTTTTTCAACCTACTAACCCCAAAAGCGAAACACAAGAAACTCAGTTTAGCCATTACAAAGATAATAAAACGAAAAAGAAAGAACGTAAGATAAGCCTCTTTACTCACGCACAAGACTCTAATGAAAATATATCATAAAGGTCAGGTGATTATTATTTCAGATACCCGTCCTGTTTTTGGTGTCTTCATCATTATTTGATATGTCCGTCTTGTCTTTCGTGTCTTCGCTATTATTTGATTGTTCCTTCTTGTCTTTGGTGTCTGGGCTATTGTTTGATATGTTCTTCTTGTCTTTGGTGTCTGGGCTATTGTTTGATATGTTCTTCTTGTCTTTGGTGTCTGGGCTATTGTTTGATAGGTCCTTCTTGCCTTTGGTGTCTTCGCTATTATTTGATATGTTCTTCTTGTCTTTGGTGTCTGGGCCATTATTTGATAGGTCCTTCTTGTCTTTGGTGTCTAGGTCATTGTTTGATAGGTCCTTCTTGTCTTTAGTGTCTAGGCCATTGTTTGATAGGTCCTTCTTGTCTTTGGTGTCTATGCCATTGTTTGATAGGTCCTTCTTGTCTTTGATGTCTGGGCCATTGTTTGATAGGTCCTTCTTGTCTTTGGTGTATTGGCCATTGTTTGATATGTCCTTCTTATCTTTGGTGTATGGGCCATAATTTGATAGGCCTTTCTTGTCTTTAGTGTCTTAGCCATTATTTGATGGGTCCTTTTTGTCTTTGGGTGTCTAGGCCATTATTTGATAGGTCCCTCTTGTCTCTGGTGTCTGGGTCATTATTTCAGATGTCCATCTCGTCGTTAATGTCTTGGGGATTATTTTATAGATTCCTCTTATCTATGATGCCTGGACAATTATTGTAGATGTCCCTGGTGTCTTTGGTGTCTGGGCCATTATTTTATGGGCCCTCTTGTATTTGGTGTCTGGGCCATTATTTTATGGGTCTCTCTTGTATTTGGTGTCTGGGCCATGATTTTATGGGTCCCTCTTGTCTTTGGTGTCTGGGCCATTATTTTATAGGTCCCTCCTGTGTTTGGTTTCTGAGCCATTATTTTATATGTTCTCCAACTTTGGTGTCTGGGCCATGATTTTATGGGTCGCTCTTATCTTTGGTGTCTGGACCATTATCTTAATGGTCCTCCAACTTTGGTGTCTGGGTCATTATTTTATGGGTCCCTAATGTTTTTGGTGTCTGGGTCATTATTTTATGGGTCCCTCCTGTGCTTGGTGTCTAAACATTATTTTCTGTGTCCTTCTTGTCTTTGGAGTCAGGGACATTATTTTATTGGACCCTCTTGTCTTTGATGTCAGGGACATTATTTTATTGGACCCTCTTGTGTTTGGTGTCTGGCCATTATTTTATAGGTCCCTCTTCTCGTTGATGTCTGGGCCATTATTTGATAGGTCCCTCTTGTCTTTGGTATCTGGGCCATTATTTGATAGATCCTTCCTGTCTTTAGTGTATGGGCTATTATTTTATAGGTCTCTCTTGTCTTTGGTTTCAGGGCCATTATTTTATAGGTCCCTCTTGTCTTTGGTGTCCGGGCCTTTATTGTATTGGTCTCTCTTGTCTTTAATGTCTGGGCCATTATTTTATAGGTCCCTCTTGTCTTTGGTGTCTGGTAGATCGTTACTTTTTTGGTTTCTCCTGTCTGTGGTGTCTGGGCCATTATTCTGTAGGTCCCTCATGTCTTTGATGTCTGGGCTATTATTGTAAATGTCCCTCCTATTTTTGGGCTAGAGCTTTGCTCAGCCACAGGGACCAAATATCCCATGCTTACATCGGGTGTGTTTGGTTGAAAGACTTAACTTACTGTAAACCACAAGAAATTACATCTCCGCCGATGAAACATCATGAGTCACCAATGGGGGGGGGAGGTGTGCAGTCGACAGACGAGTGCAGACAAATGAAGAAGATAACGATGATTAAGAAGACAAAGAATAAAGTAGAAGAAGAAGAGATGAGAATGAAGAACAAGATGACGAAGAGGAAGATAAAGAGGAAGAAACAATAATAATGATTATCATCGAAACAAAATCAGTCCAGAAATTAGCGATGAACAGTTTGGTTTTGTTAGAGATAAAGGAACAAGCAATGCCATTTATATCATAAGATCTTTAGTAGAAAGAGCCATAGAGGTGAAAACAGATCTATACGTATGATTCATAGATTACACCAAGGCATTTGACAAAGTAAAGCACCAAGAAATAATCAACATTTTAGAAAGCATAAACATAGACAGCAAAGATCTAAGAATAATAAAGAACATATACTGGCAACAAACACCAGCCATAAGAACTGGAAACCAATTGGGAATGTTTCAACAAATAAAACAGGGTGTTAGACAAGGGTGTATGCTGTCACCAGATTTGTTTAATATTTATAGTGATATTATTTTAAGATCCATAAGGGGCATGCCTGGAATAACAATAGGAGGTCATAATATAAATAATCTAAGGTATGCTGATGATACAGTCTTAATCGCTAAGAGTGAACATGAGTTACAAGAAATGTTGGACATTATAGTGAAAGAAAGCAAAAATAAAGGACTCAGCCTTAATAGCAAAATCACAGAGGTAATGGTAACAACAAAGAAAAAGACATCACCTCAGTGTAAAATAAAGACAAGTGGAACAATATTAAAACAGGTAAATGAATTTAAATATTTGGGAACTTTGTTAACCTCAGACGGAAGATGTACAAAAGAGGTGAGATGCAGAATGGCTCTGGCAAAAGCAGCTTTCCAAAAAAAATGAGGAAAATACTATGCAATCCATTTTTGACAATAGAAAAAAAAGAGTTCTTAAATGTTACATAGAGCCAGTCTTAACATACGGATGCGAGTCATGGACAATAGGACAACAGACAAGAAAATCACTGGAGTCTGTAGAAATGTGGTTTTACAGAAGAATGTTGAGAATACCATGGACAGCTAAGAAGAGTAATGAAGAGGTTCTGAGAGAGGTCAAAGCAAAAAGAGAGCTAATTTCCAATATTAGGAAGAAACAATCATCATTTTTTGGCCATGTAATGAGAAGAGAACAACTTGAATATATTGTAACAACTGGAAAAAATGAGGGACGAAGAGATAGAGGGAAGCAAAGAGAAAAGATAACAGACAGCTTAAGAGAATGGCTTGGCAGAAGGTCAACAACAGAAATGATAAATAGCTGCCGAGATCGAAAGTTGTGGAGAGACATGATCACCTACGCCAGTAGGCCCGGTACTTGATGATGATGATCATCGTTACACTCAATATCTATTAACATTTCTATTTCTTTACCGATTGCACAGAAAGATCTCTGCTCCCGATACGAGCTTCTTTCCTTCGTACAGGTAGTTTTAGAAGGTGAGTTAATTAATGTGATAGATGTTAGGGAATTTAAGTGAATTAATTAATGTGATAGATATTATGGAATTTAGGTGAGTTAATTAATGTGATAGATGTTAGGGAATTTAGTTGAGTTAATAAATGTGATAGATGTTAGGGAATTTATGTGAGCTAATTAATCTGATATATATTAGGGAATTTGGGTGAGTTAATTAATGTGATAGATCTTAGGGAATTTATTGTTTGGGTATAGCTTGTTCTTTTTTAATTTCAGCTTTCAACACGGAGGCCTCCGTCATAACGTCGATCTCCGATAGGACTCGGTGCTTGACCTCACCTACATTGTAATTTATAGATACAGGCAGACAGATTCATAAATACAGACATGGAAATAGATGTGATTATTAGACACCATAATACACGTAGATAAAGGCACAAAACATTAGGATAAGGCAAGTTATCATCATCAAGTATCATGCCTGCTTGGGTAGGCGATCATGTCTCTCCACAACTTTCGATCTCGACAGTTATTTATCATTTCTGTTGTTGACTTTCTCCCAGGGCATTCTCTTAAACTGTCTGGTATCTTTTCACTTTGCTTCCCTCTATCTCTTCGTCCCTCAATTTTCCCTGTTGTAACAATATATTCCAGCTGTTCTCTTCTCATTACATGGCCAAGAAATAATGATTGTTTCTTCCTAATATTGGAAATTAGCTCTCTTTTTGCTTTAACCTCTCTCAGAACCTCTTCATTACTCTTCTTAGCTGTCCATGGTATTCTCAACATTCTTCTGTAAAACCACATTTCTACAGACTCCAGTGATTTTCTTGTCTGTTGTCCTATTGTCCATGACTCGATCCGTATGTTAAGACTGGCTCTACGTAACATTTAAGAACTCTTTTTTTTTCTCTATTGTCAAAAATAGATTAAGACAAAATAAGTCAAAGAGAAAGAGAGCGAGCGCGCCTTCACTTCCTTCTATAAACGCTTGTATACGTACTACTCAAACTCAATAGATGCTGAACTCATCAAACATGCTGAGTTTTCACTTTTCCTCCCTCCCCTCCTCCACTTGTTCCTGAACATCACCGCTATTGCTTGGCTGTTTTCTGAGATGGATGTCAGAGTCTACGAGGAAGATCGCCAAAGTCTTGACCTAGATATGTGGCAACCGTTGCCCTGTAATCTGATGCCACAAATTGCTTGATGCCTACTTCAGTATTTCGCTTTAAGGGCCTGGCTTACCAGTCTACTACATTCATAGGCGTTAGGTAGATGGTTGTTTTGAAAATGGCGCCAGTACTAGAGTGTCTCTTGCATGGTGTTCTCTTTAGAGGGAAAGTGAAATATAAGGGAAAAGGGTATAGTTGTCTGAAAAATTGGTGAGAAGAATGATCAGGAAAAGTGTATCGTTGTCTAAGAAATTAGTGAGTGGAATGATTAGAAAAAGTGTATAGTTGTGTAAGAAATTAGTGAGAGGAATGATCAGGAAAAGTGTATAGTTATCTAAGAAATTAGTGAGAGGGATGATCAGAAAAAGTGTATAGTTGTCTTAGAAATTAGTGAGAGGGATTATCATAAAAAGTGTATAGTTGTCTAAGAAATTAGTGAGAGGTATGATCAGGAAAAGTGTATAGTTGTCTAAGAAATTAGTGAGAGGAAAGATCAGGAAAAGTGTATAGTTGTCTAAGAAATTAGTGAGAGGTATGATCAGGAAAAGTGTATAGTTGTCTAAGAACTTAGTGAGAGGGATTATCATAAAAAGTGTATAGTTGTCTAAGAAATGAGTGAGAGGAATGATCAGGAAAAGTGTATAGTTGTCTAAGAAATTAGTGAGGGTGATGATCAGGAAAAGTGTATAGTTGTCTAAGAAATTAGTGAGAGTGATGAGCAGAAAAAGTGTATAGTTGTATAAGAAATTAATGAGAGAAATGATCAGGAAAAGTGTATAGTTGTCTAATAAATTAGTGAAAGGAATGATGAGGAAAAGTGTATAGTTGTCAAAGAAATTAGTGAGAGGAATGATCAGGAAAAGTGTATAGATGTCTAAGAAATTAGTGAGAGGAATGATCAGAAAAAATGTATACTTGTATAAGAAATTAGTGAGAGGGATGATCAGGAAAAGTGTATAGTTGTATAAGAAATTAGTGAGAGGAATGATCTGAAAATGTGTATAGTTGTATAAGAAATTATGGAGAGGAATGATCAGAAAAAGTGTATAGTTTTCTAAGAAATTAGTGAGAGGGATGATCAGGAAAAGTGTATAGTTGTCTAAGAAATTAGTGAGAGGGATGATCAGGAAAAGTGTATAGTTGTATAAGAAATTAGTGAGAGGAATGATCAGGAAAAGTGTATAGTTGTATAAGAAATTAGTGAGAGGGATGATCAGGAAAAGTGTATAGTTGTATAAGAAATTAGTGAGAGGGATGATCAGAAAAAGTGTATAGTTGTCTAAGAAATTAGTGAGAGGAATGATCAGGAAAAGTGTATAGTTGTATAAGAAATTAGTGAGAGGGATGATCAGAAAAAGTGTATAGTTGTCTAAGAAATTAGTGAGAGGAATGATCAGGAAAAGTGTATAGTTGTATAAGAAATTAGTGAGAGGGATAATCAGGAAAAGTGTATAGTTGTATAAGAAATTAGTGAGAGGAATGATCAGGAAAAGTGTATAGTTGTATAAGAAATTAGTGAGAAGAATGATCAGAAAAAATGTATACTTGTATAAGAAATTAGTGAGAGGGATGATCAGAAAAAATGTATAGTTACCTGGTGAAACAATCAAAGTGAGTGGAACATTGTTCATTTAATTGATAAACTGTTGAGGAATACTTAAAAAAAAAATATACGTAGTTGTGTTAAAAAAGGTAAAAGAAAAATTAAAATGGTGTATATTTCCTTTGCGATTCAGGATTGCACAAAGAAATTACGACAGTGGTTTTCTGTTGCCTTCCGTCGGTTTGTTTACGGTTCTATCTATCTATCTATCTATCTTTCGTTCGTCTAAAGTAATGTCTATATCTGCAATGTCGTTTCCTTTATACATTTTACTGTCTTTTGTCATTCTTGCAGTGGTCCATATAGTTTTGACTGTATTATTGTATATATGGGCCAATGGATTTTCCTCAGTCTACTATATTCAGTGCAGTCTTGAAGTATGTGTTCAGCAGTCTGGGACGCCTGTCCACATGTACAAGTAGTTGAGGTGCCGATCTTGAATTCTGTATACATGTGACTAGGAGTCGATTGTGCCCCTTTCTGGGGCGTATAGTGATAACTTATTCATACCTATTCATGTTTACGGTTGGCTCCGCTAGCCTTTAACTAAAAAGTCTAATCCACAAGGAAGTGGAGTTATTTTACTTCGGGGTACCCTCCCTTGGCCTTTTACTCTCCCGAGCATACCTGCAGGGCAGCCACAGGTTGCACTGTTTACTGCATACAGTAGCAGGTAAAATTACCCGAAAGAGTTCTAACTAAGAACTAAGAAAAATAGTTCTTAAATGTTATGTAGAGCAAGTCTTAACATATGAATGTGAATCATGGACAATAGGACATCATCATCATCATGAACCTTTCGAGCCGTAACCGGCCCATAGGGCGTAGACCAAGATACACCTTCTCCTATATGAATTTTTGTTCTAGCAGTTTTCTTTTAAAGATATTTTATCAAATCTCGCCATCTGTCTCTGTTCTGTGCAAGCAGTTCTATCTCATTGAGGGAGCCGATTCCTGCTGCTCTTGCCTCTCTCATCAATGTTCTTCTCAGTGTCTCCCTGGGTCTTCCTCTTTTTCTTTTACCTGTTGTTTCCCATATGAGGGCTTGCTTTGCTATTCGATTATTATCTCTTCTCATCACATGTCCAACGTATGACCATCGTCTTTTCTTTATTACTGAAGATATTAGTGGTTGATTGGCGATTTCTCTAATTTCCTCGTTTGTTTTGATAGGACAACAGACAAAAAAATCACTGGAGTCTGTAGAAATGTGGTTTTACAGAAGAATGTTGAGAATATCATGGACAGCTAAGAAGAGTAATGAAAACGTTCTGAAAGAGGCCAAAACAAAAAATAGCTAATATTAGGAAGAAACAATCATAATTTTTTGGCCAAGAGAACAACTGGAATATATTGTAACAACTGCAGCAGCAGGTCAACAACAGAAATGATAGATAACTGTCGAGATCGAAATTTGTGGAGAGACATGATCACCTACGCCAGCAGGTCCGGTACTTGATGATGATGATGATGATCTTTCCTTTACTTCATCATTCTTGCACTTCTTTCGCTATTTGTTATCTTCAACTTTCAATTTCCTCTCATCTATCTATCGTCTGTTTTTTTCCTCTTCCATTTCTTTCTTTGTCATTCTTTTCTTTAGCTTCCTTATGTCTTTCTTCTCTCATTCCTCTATATCGTTACCTCTTCTCTCATTCTTCTATATCGTTACCTCTTCTCTCATTCCTCTATATCGTTACCTCTTCTCTCATTCCTCTATATCGTTACCTCTTCTCTCATTCCTCTATATCGTTACCTCTTCTCTCATTCTTCTATATCGTTACCTCTTATCTCATTCCTCTATATCGTTACCTCTTCTCTCATTCTTCTATATCTTTACCTCTTCTCTCATTCTTCTATATCGTTACCTTTTCTCTCATTCTTCTATATCGTTACCTCTTCTCTCATTCTTCTATATCGTTACATCTTCTCTCATTCTTCTATATCGTTACCTCTTCTCTCATTCCTTTTTGGTTCTTTGGTTATGGAAGGCCCTGGTATCACTGCAAACGAATTAACATCCATAATTGCTCAACCGCCCGTTCTCTCATTCCTCTATACCGTTACCTCTTATCTCATTCTTCTATATCGTTACATCTACTCTCATTCCTCTATATCATTACCGCTTCTCTCATTCCTCTATATCGTTACATCTACTCTCATTCCTCTATATCATTACCGCTTCTCTCATTCCTCTATATAATAACCGCTTCTCTGATTCATCTATACCATTACCGCTTCTCTCATTTCTCTATATAATAACCGATTCTCTCATTCCTCTATATCATTACCTCTTCTCTCATTCCTCTATATCATTACCGCTTCTCTCAATCCTCTATATAATAACCTCTTCTCTCATTCTTCTATATCATTACCTCTTCTCTCATTCATCTATATCATTACCTCTTCTCTCATACTTCCCCCACCTAAGTAATTTTCATCGTCCGCTTCTCATTTCGCTGTCACTACCTCCCTCTCCCACCCTTCCCCTTTTCTCCCACTTGCTCTCACCACTCCTCAACAACTATTATTACAAAATCTTGACCTCGATCCACCCCGTCACTCCGAACGAATGCCTATCTCCTTCGTCTAAAGTCAAACACTAACAAACGAGCCGTTAAAAGTGATAAAAACACACACCAAAAAAAAAAAAAAAAAAAACTCCAACAACACTAACAGCAAATACCAAGAGGCGAGAGTTCTGAACTCATCCCCTGGTGTTATGATAACGCAGTTGGTAATCTCAGACTGATGCCTAGACCTGGGACGGCAAACTGACGCGCTGCCCCGGATCACAGAAACTAGGGCAGCGCCGATTGTCAAGGTAATTGTTAGCCAGTAAGCCTGACGAATACCACTCAGGTCAACAATTTTTTGTTACCAAAAATAAACAACTGAAACGTTAAAGATAGGGAACCCACTTGCTAATGATAGATTGAAAGAGGTCATCTTGGAGTGATTCGTTATGACTTTGTTTACGGCACACATGTTAGTCTCCCTTCTTATGACTGCGAAATTACTGGACCGGTTAGAAAAACAAAACCCCACATAATAAACAGGCACAAATTAAAACCCCAAAAAGTCAACTTAAAAAAAAAAGAAGACATGACTATCGCAAAAGAGAAACAGAACATCAACATAACTATAGACGGCAGACAACTTAAACAAGTAGATGGATTTAAATACAATACAAAGAACAGGGCAATTCCAATATATAAAACATGGAGTCAGACAAGGCTGTGTTCTGTCGCCGGATTTGTTTTCACTTTACAGCGGACATATGAGATCAATAGCAGACAAAAAAGGAATTGAAGTCAACGGTCACAACATAAGTAATTTGCGATATACAGAGTCATAATAGAACAGACAGAGAATGAACTACACGAAATGATAGAAATTATAGTAAAAGAGAGCAACAAAAAAGGTCTCAGTCTGAATAGTAAGAAAACAGAAGTAGTGGTTATATCAAAGAAACAATCATCGCCATCATGCAGCATTAAAATAAACAGGACAAATCCGAAACAAGTGTGACACGTCAAATATTTGGACACAATAATAACATCTAATGGAAGATGCACATCAGAAATAAAAGGCAGAAGAGCTCAGGTCAAAATAGCATTTCAGAAAATGAAAAATATGTTATGCAACAAATCTGTGTCAATAGAAGTGAGAAAGAGAGTTCATCGGTGCTATATAAACCCAATTCTGCCCTATGGAAGCGAATCATAGAAAGTAGACAAACAAATGAAAAGATGATTAGAGGCCACAGAGATGGGATTTCTCAGAAGAATGTTGAAAGTTCCCTGGACAGCTAAAAAGACCAATGATGACATTCTCAAAGAGGCAAACACAAAAAGGGAACTCCTAAAACACATCAGAAAGAAAAACAATCAACATTTTTCGGGCACGTCATGAGAAGAGGAAAGTTGGAATACTTGGTTACAACTGGCAAAATAAAAGGAAAGAGAGATTGCGGGCGATAAAAGAGAGAAAATACTGAATAGCTTGGTGTCATGGCATCTTCTTCCTTTTAGCTCCCAGTGGAGCATAGGTCTTCAACAAACACTTTCCAAGTCGTTCTGTTTTTTGCAATTCTTTTAAGATCGTTCCATGTCTTCCCCATCATCTTCATCTCTGCTTCAATCTGTCTTCTCCAAGAATTCCTTGGTCTTCCTCTTTGTCTTTTCCCCTGGGGATTCCAAAAAGGGCCTGTTGTGTAATACTCTCAGTTGGTTTCCGTAGTGTGTGTCCTATCCATCGCCATCGTCTTCGCTGTATTTCTTTATCCACTGGTATTTGACCGGTACATTTCCATAATTCCACGTTTGTGACTTTGTCCTGCCATTTCCATCCCTTTATTCTGCGCAAGCATCCATTAATGAAAGTCTGTACCTTCGTGATTGTCAATTTTGTTATTCTCCATGTTTCACAGCCATATAATAGAACCGACTTAACATTGGAGTTGAAAATTTTTATTTTTGTATTTAGCCTAATTTCTTTGGATTTCCATATGTTTCCCAGTGCAATGAAAGCTCCTCTTGCTTTTGATATCCTTATTTTGGTATCGTTTTCTGTTCCTCCCTCTTTATCTATATTACTGCCCAGATATATATAAGATTGTACGTCTAGTAGAGGTATTTCTCCTAGTTTTATTTGGTTATTGCCAACTGCATTAATTCTCATAATGTTGGTCTTATCTCTGGTGTCATGGCATGGAAAACAGTAAACAACAGAATTGATACGATGCACTGTAGATAGAAGATTGTGGAGGGACATGATCGCCTACGCCAACAGATATGCCACATGATGATGAGGGGGAAGTCTAGTGACAAACGACAATTCAAACAGCAGAAATAGACTCAAGATGCAAACAATCTTGCTAAATCATTGGCCAGCTATCACCACTGTTGTCTAAAAAAAGAAATAACTCTAAGAGGCAAAACAGGCACTCTTCAATACAATCTTCATCCCAACGTTGTGCTACCAATGTCGGTCCTGGACCCTAGATGCAAGAACAATACGAAAAATAACATATATTGATATGAAATGTGTTAGACCAATGATAGGAATCAGCCTGGCAGTTAAAATCAGAAATGAAGAACTGAGAAAAAAGCTAGGAATAACCCCCGCCTAGAATATGTAAAGAAAGAACAGATAAAATGATTTGGCCACGTGACAAGGCAGGAAGATCAAAACACAACACAACGAGCCGTCAATAAACGTTGCGAGAACACCAGACCCAAGGGCGGACCATGAAAAAGATACAATGACGGAATATTAAAAGTACTATGGAACCTAACAGCTGCAGAGGCGAACAGAAGAGTAAAAGACCGCAAATTATATATCCCCTCGACGCTGAAAGGCAAATGAGGAAGGAAAGAAGTAAAAGATTAGAAAAAAAATTTACTAATCTAGAAATACATTTTTACAAAAAGCCAAAGGAAATTAGATTTACTCTTTCAGAGAAAAATAACTCCTTTGTGTTTCAGTTATCGCCAGTCTTGTCATGCGGAAGTGAGTCATGGACAATTAGTGAACAAGCAAAAGTCTGTTTATCATAATGTGTCATGCTAGTTGGCGTAGGCGATCATGTTCTTCCACAGTTTTCTGTCCACATTGATTCCTATCTATCCTATTGTTGACTGTTTTCTGCGCCACGACACCAAGCTATATCTTCTCTCTTTATCACCCACAGTCTCTTTTTCCCTCTATTTTGCCAGGTTAACCAACTATTCCAAATTCCTTCTAGTCGTGATGTGCCAGAAAAAATGTATATCTTTCTTATATTTTTAGGAGCTACTTTTTAGTCTTGGCCGCTTTGAGAATGTTCTCGTCGGTCTTTTTAGTTGATCAGCAAACTCTCAACATTCTTTTGAGAAATCCCATCTCTGTTGCATCTAATCTTTTTTTTTTTTCATTTGTTTCTTCACTGTTCATGATTCACTTCAATAGGTCAAGATTGGCTCAATATATCACCGATGAACTCCCTTTCTCACTTCTATTGATATAGACTTGCTGCACAAGACGTTTTTAATTTCTAAAATGCTATTTTGACTTCAGCTATACTATTTTGTGCATAATGTAATAACAATTTGTCATTATACGCTTTTATCTCTTGAAGATACCAGTTGGGATTTTTATTTATGATTTCTCTCTGCGGCAACCACCCCTGGTCTCAGCAGCAAGGCCCGGCTAGAAACGTCAATTACTCATCGACGGAAAAAATATGAGTACCTCCGAAGACGGAGTTATCTGCCTGTGCGGCGAGGGACCCCTGTGACAAGGCTACCAGGGAAAAATGGATTAACACGCAAAATTCAGTTCCTAGTCTCTAGGGACTTCGTCAGATGTCAAAGCTGGCGAACAAAAAGAAATATCTTCAAGATTTATTGAAATTAAAAAAATTAAGATTTGGCGGAGAGTTCCATAGAAATGTGTGTATGTGGGAGGAGTGTGGTGGCAATTAGAAATTGTGAAAAGTACTCAATTATACAATGTGTAACCTCTTTTTGGATTCTAGTCCATGTGGGTTCGAAGTTCAAGGGTCATCGCCACCATTATTAGATGCCGTGACTGTGGGTGTAGAAATCGTGGTCGCCGATTAATTGCCAGCCCGTTGACACAGATGCCTCTAAGAAGAAGAAATGGGGGGGGGGGGGAACCCCCCAGAAAGAAATGGTATGGTTAAAGCTTTACGTCATTAAAGGACGACACAAATTTGAACAACGTTTCGGCTCAAAAGAACTTCGGCAGGAACAACAAACAACACACAAACATTTTTGTAAGTAAATAAAATTACCGTTACATAACTAACTAATAATAAAATAACTAAGACAAAATAATCTTTAACTAGAATGAAAAAACAAAATGTTTTCTCTGCGTAATGAGCTGAGACCAAGAGGAAACTGAACGATATACGTTGGTAAGTTCGCACAGTAACTAATACATGCACACATACATACATATATATTATCATCATTATCAAGTACCGGGCCTGCTGGCGTAGGTGATCATGTCTCTCCACAACTTTCGTTTTCGACAGTTATCTATCATTTCTCTTGTTGACCTTTCGCCAAGCCATTCTCTTAAGCTGTCTGGTATCTTTTCTCTTTGCTTCCCTCTATCTTTTCGTCCCTCTATCTTTTCGTCCCTCAGTTTTTCCAAGTTTTGCAATATATTCCAGCTGTTCGCCTCTCATTACATGGCCAAAAATGCTGATTATATATATATATAAAGAAAAGTAAAGTAAAGAGCCCCCGTCACGCCAAGTGGCCTATAGGGAATATGGTGTTAGTGACCATAAATTTTACAAACCTTCAGGACATGAATTTTGGGGTAATGGGGTTGGTATTACGCCCGTGCCGCTTTACTTTCCCAGAAAAAAATCCGGTACGCATTAAAGGCTGGATGAACCGAAGCCGTCGGTTGGGATCAAACCCTACCTCTTGTCCTTTGTAGTCCAGTTCACTAACCACTGAGCTATCGCGGCTCCCAAATATATATATATATATATATGCAACGAGGAAGTTAGAGAACTCGTCAATCAACCACTAATATATTCAGTAATCAAGAAAAGACGATTGTCATATGTTGGACATGTGATAAGGAGAAATAATAACCGAATAACAAAGCAAGCATTCATGTGGGCAACAAAAGAAAAGAGGCCGACCCATAGAGACACCGAGGAGAACATTGATCAGAGGGACAAGAGCAGTAGGGATCAGCTCCCTCAATGAGACAGATTTGCTTGCACAGATCAGAGACAAATGGCGCGATTTGATAAAAGATCTTTACAAGGGTTGAAAACTGCTACAATAAAAAAAAAATAGAGAAGAGAAAGAGTATCTGGGTCCATACTATATGGGCCGGCTACGGCTCGAAAGGTCTATGTATATATATGTATATATATATATATATATATATATATATATATATATATATATATATATATATATATATATATACATGGGAAAAAGTGCCCATACAACATACATACGAAAAAGTACCCACGCCTAGGTCCGTGTGCACATAAAAACCTCAATGAATAGACCAGAGAAATACAGGTTTCTCTAAAGGAGGAAAGAATGAGACAACCTCAGATATGGTAATCTCAGACTGATGCCTAGACCTATCTCTGAGAGGGGTTCTTCAGAAAACACCCCAATACTTGTAACGTCAGGACCTATGCGAGTTATAGACGGTTGACATCATTTTGCTCACAAACGCCCCTGCTCACAATGCTGTAAACGTCACAACTATTGGTTGGGTTGCCCCCTCAGCGAGCAGGCTCAGAGATATCGATGGCGACGGCTAGACCATGGCCCATTGTGTGTATAGTTGATGACTTCCCACGCCAAATTGGCGAAATATCCGCTACGTTTTATATAATTGTTTTGCACAGACCCAATTTCTCTTTCCATCCATCCATCCATCCATCCATCCATCCATCCATCCATCCATTCATCAGACATACTCTATCACTCATTATATACTCTTTCAAACGTCATTAAAAGACGCTCTAGGGAAATCGTCGGAGGTCAAAGCTGGCGAACCATCCATCCATTGCGGAATCCATTCATCGGAATCCATCCATCCATCCATCCATCCATCCATCCATCCATCCATCCATCCATCCATCCATCCATTCATGCATCCATCCATCCATCCATCCATCCAGCCAGCCAGTCATCCATCCATCCATCTATACTCTATATCAATATAATATAATGAGTATATATATAATGAGTGATACTCTATCACTCATTATATACTCTTTCATACGTTCTCTCTCTCTCTTACACACATACACAATCTCTCCCACACTCTCACTCAATTACTCTCTCTCCTCTCTGTCTCTATCTTTCTCTCTTAATCCATCTATCTTTCCCCATGTTGCAATATATCCAATTTTCCCTCTTCTCAAAATACAACGAAAGAAGTATTTCTCAAAACTGCTTTATTCAGAAATTATATTTTATTTTTTTGGCTTCATACATTGCGTCATCTTACACAATTTCGCATACACATTATACTTTCAGCATTCTTCTCCATCTGTGGTAACGTTCTCCATGCGGGGTGTACCCCCACAGAGAGATGTACTGCCACCACGAGTCTAGTCTTCAGCAGAAAGCCTCCACTAGTGCCACACATTTTGTCTGTCACATATTTTTTTACGTGACCAGATTTCTGCTTTTAGCTCTCTGTACAAATTCAAATATTTTAAAAACCTGTTCTTGAGTGTGAAGACAGCCTGGCATGTGCATTGGGAAGTCTGGAAAGCTTGATATGTAGTAGGTATTCGGTTTATAATGTCAGAGGATGATGATTGTGAGTTGATGTTCTCAGGAGGGAAGTGAGGAAGGAATTGAGAGTCAGAAGGAAGGGAGGATGGAAGAAAGAATGGAAGAAAGACAGAAATAAAATATAGGAAGAACGGCGGGAAGGAAGGCAGAAATACAGGGAGGGTGGAAGTGATGAAGGGAAAGAAGGGCGGAAGGAAGACAGAGAGAAAGGAAGACAGAAAGGAAGGTAGGCAGGAAAAAAGGCAGGGAGGAAGGGAGGAAGTGATGTTGGGAAGGAAGAAACTTACTATATTTATTACACTCTCATTAGGAGGTGAAGGCGTGCCTCACAGCAGCAGAGCTGGAAGTTGTCAGTGACCCACATCTGATGGCTTGCACCGGGATTGGTGAACGAAAACCACCCAGACCCTGCTCCTCTTCTCCGTGGTGCCTCTATTAACAGACTAGCCTGTCTAGTCTGGCCAAGCGAGTAGGAATCGAAGAGAGAAGACAACCCGGTACTCAAAAATGTCATGCTGAAGTCGGATGTGTTGGGCCGATAGTCGCAACTATCACAGATATACTGCAAACCACAACACAAAGTGGAGCCGCGATAGCTCAGTGGTTAGTGAACTGGACTACAAAGGACAAGAGGTAGGGTTCGATCCCAACCGACGGCTTCCGGGTTCACCCAGCCTTAAATGGGTATCGGATTTTTTTCTGGGAAAGTAAAGCGGCACAGGCGTAATACCGACCACATTACCCAAAAATTCATGTGCTGAATGTCTGTACAATTTATTGTCACTAACACCATATTTCCTATACGTCACTTGGCGGGACGGGGGCTCTTTACTTTACTTTTACAGCACAAAGTAGACACGCCCACTTAACGTCCTTTTAGGGGCGTACGATGAAGAGGTGCACTCCTTTAGTCATCGGGCGAACCCAAGCAAGCATACACTGATTATAGTGTATTTGTTCAGTAACCGCATACGATTTGCCATACTTTTATATGACAGCGTAAGCATATTAACCATCCCCATATTGATGCCACTGGTGTGCCCTACAAACATGAACAAATGTGCGCTGATAAAAATATTATTCTGCGTTTCATCCAACAATAATTGGTTTATCCGGTTCATCCTAAGGACGTACAAAAAAAGGCGTAATTACTTGTAACTGGCTTCCATATCTGCGCCTTTGGATTAAACATATCTAATATAAGAACGATGCTTTTTTGCGGACCGAGTTTGCATTCTAATTCGATACCATTACAATATGCCAGGATGTTCTTTTGCTAGTCCGTGAGGGTATCGGCGGTTTGAGCACGGTGAGAGGAGAGAAGAATAGAGCTACTGTCACCCGTCAGGTATATCTAAGGAGGTTGGTGTCTAGGTCTTCGCTGGAGATATGGAGTGCGTGCATATCTCTTCTTCTGCGATCATGACGTCATTCAGACTAGGATTCCGGACTCTCTTATGAAGGCAGCTATCTGTTTAAGTGATTCGGTTACCCCGTATAGTTTCTCTTCCAGGGAGGTGGGTGTGGACCACATTGTCCTTCTCAGGTCTATGTACTGGGGGCAATCCTGTAGAACATATTTTGTTGTGATGTTATCCAGTGTACAATGACATTGGCTGGTAGTTCCTATTTTGAGTTTGGTAAACATGTGGTCTCTTATTCTGTTGTGGTCAGTGCGTAGGCGAAGTATGATGACGTGATCCCTCCTTGATAGTTGGGGGTATCCATCCCTCTCGTTATACTTTGGGTGTTCTTGTTTCCATTTTTCCATGATACTGGCCTTTGATGATGGATTTGGCTTCGTCGTAGCTAACCAGATGGTTCATAAGAACTGAAGTCACCTTCAGTGCTTTCGCGTGTGTGTGATTTGCGTGCTTCATGCTGGGTAGCGTCCTAAGGAGGGGATCTGAGCACACTGACTATCCGTTGTGCGGTGAAGACGATCTCTCCACTGAACAAAACTTTCCAGGATCTTGACAGAAAGATGGACAAACGCTTCGTCAGCTGCGGTTTACATTTTCTGACGTAAACAGTCAGCTATAAGTTGCTGAATGTTTTCAGCCCACGCGTTGTCTGTTGTATCTCCGCCACAGCATCCTCGTCTTCATGATTGCCTGTTATGACGTAAGGTCGACAGCTTCATTTTCTGTCAACTAATAAAAAAAAAAGAGTTTTATGTAAACAGGTCCCGGGAGAAAAAAAGAAGTTACTTGATGAAGAATCCGAAGCTTACAAGATTGTCAATGGTGACAGCCGTGGGAAAATCTTTGGCACGATATCTAAGGTTTCTCTTATGACATTGCTTGTTTTGGAACGGTGGTTTGAGGACTGATTCGATCCTGATTGACGGCTTCTCGTTTCACCATGTCTTAAATGAGTGATGAACTTTTTTTATGAGAATGAAATACGATAGTGACGTAGTATTGAGCACTTTGCTCTAATACATGATCGGTTTATTGAAACACTTTGGCACCAGCACTGTCTTTCTACACGTTACGCTTGAAGGGGGACGAGTTTCTTCCTTCCTTCCTTCCTTCCTTCCTTCCTTCCTTCCTTCCTTCCTTCCTTCCTTCCTTCCTTCCTTCCTTCCTTCCTGCCTTCCTTCCTTCCTTCCTTCCTTCCTTCCTTCCTTCCTTCCTTCCTTCCTTCCTTCCTTCCTTCCTTCCTTCCTACCTTCCTTCCTTCCTTCTTTCCGTCCTCCATTCCTCCCCCTTCATTCCTTCCTCCATCACTATCTCCTCCCTCCCCCTTTCTTCTTTCCTTCATTTCCTTTCTTCTTTCCTTCATTTTTTGAGTACTGATACTGTAATGTGTCATGCCGACTGCTCGGGTGGGAATCGAAAGAGAAGCAGATCAAATATGACTCACGGGGCCGGATAGTCTAGATGTAAGACTTCGGCATCCGGACAAGTAGTTCCCGTGTACGTTGTGGGAATTTTTCAAAAGTCGAATGCGCGGGGTTTTTTTTGTTTTTTTTCCCCCATCGTTTTACTATCCTCTGGTATCTGGGAAGTTTAAGGAATAGATCTGGAGACCGTTCAGAGCTACAACTACCCTGGACATACTGTAACTAGTGATAACAAATGGAAAACTGAAATAAACAAAAGAATCATCATCATCCTGGGCCTACTGGCGTAGGTGATCATGTCTCTCCACAACTTTCGATCTCGGCAGCTATTTATCATTTCTGTTGTTGACCTTCTGCCAAGCCATTCTCTTAAGCTGTCTGTTATTTTTTCTCTTTGCTTCCCTCTATCTCTTCGTCCCTCAATTTTTCCAGTTGTTACAATATATTCCAGTTGTTCTCTTCTCATTACATGACCAAAAAATGATGATTATTTCTTCCTAATATTGGAAATTAGCACTCTTTTTGCTTTGACCTCTCTCAGAACATTTTCATTACTCTTCTTAGCTGTCCATGGTATTCTCAACATTCTTCTGTAAAAAGGATAACAAAAGAATAGGAATGGCAAAATAATAATAATAATAATAATTTTAATGCCATGAAAAATATACTAACAACAAAAACAAATAATACCAGAATTAAAATTAAGATGAGCAAAATTCCTAATTTCCCTATAGATGAGACTGTATTTTCCCTACAGATGAGAGAGTGTAGTTTCCTTACACATACGACTGTATTTTCCCTACGGACGAAGACCGTAAGTTCCCTACAGATGAGACTGCATTTTCCCCTATATGAGTCTGTAGTGTCCCTACAGATGGGATTGTAGTTTCCCTACATATGAGATTGTAGTTTCCTTACAGATGGGATTGTAGTTTCCCTACAGATGATACTGTAGTTTCGCTACAGATGAGACTGTGTAATTTCCCTGTGATGAGTCTGTAGTTTTCCTACAGATGAGAATGTGTAATTTTTCTAAAAATGAGACTGTAGTTTCCATACAGATGAGAATGTGAAGTTCTTCTACATATAAGACTGCAATTTCCATAAAGATGAGACTGTAGTTTCCATTCCATATAGTGAAGAAGAAGCAAAAGAAGAAGAGGATAAAAGAAAACGACCAAAAATAAGACCGATAAGAAGAATATGACCAAGAAGATGATGAATAAGACCAAAATTAGAAGAAGATGAAGAAGTTCAAGATGAAGAAAACGAAGAAGAAGAAGTAGGGGACAGGGAAGATGAAGACCAAGAAGAAGATGAAGATCACCAAGAAAAAATATGAAGAAGACCAAGAGGAAGACAAAGAAGAAGGTTATGAAGAAGAAGGAAACCATGCAGAAAATGACCAAGAAGAAGATGTAAAAGACCAAGAACGAGAAGAAGAAGAAGAAAACCAAGAAGAAGAAGACCAAGAGGAAGAACAACCAAGATGAAGACCAAAAAGAAGATGAAGACCAAGAAGAAGATGAAGAAGACCAAGAAGAAGATGAAGACCAAGAAGAAGATGGAGACAAAGAAGAAGATGAAGTACGAGATGACGATAAAGACCAAGAACAGAGGGAGACTAAGAAGAAGATGAAGACCAAGAAGAAGAAGACCGATAAGAAGATGACCAAGAAGAAGATGAAGACTAAGAAGAGGAGAAGACCAAGAAGAAGAAGACCAAGAGAAATAAGACCAAGAAGATGAAGACCAAGAAGTCGATGAAGACCAAGAAGATGAAGACCAAGAAGACGAAGAAGACCAAGAGAAAGTAGAATAAGAAGATGAAGATCAAGAAGAAGAGAAGACCAAGAAGAAGATGAAAACCAAGAAGAAGATGAAGATCAAGATGATGAAGACCAAGAAGATGAAGACCGAGAAGAAGATGAAGACCAAGAAAAAGAACAAGATGAAGACAAAGAAGAAGAAGCCCAAGAAGAAGATGAAGACTAAGAAGAAGAAGAAGACAAAGAAGAAGATGAAGGCCAAGAAGACGATGAAGACCAAGAAGAATAAGAACAGGAGGAAGATGAAGACTAAGAAGAAGAAGACTAGGAAGAAGAAGACCAAGAAGAAGATGAAGAAGACCAAGGAGAAGAAGATGATGAAGACCAAGAAGAAGAAGCAGAAGATGAAGAAGATGAAGACCAAGGAGAAGATGAAGACCAAGAAGAAGAAGAAGATGAAGACCAAGAAGAAGAAGAAGATGAAGACCAAGAAGACGATGAAGACCAAGAAGAATAAGACCAGGAAGAAGATGAAGACTAAGAAGAAGAAGAAGACAAAGAAGACGATGAAGAAGACCAAGAAAAATTTGAAGAAGATCAAGAAGATGATAAAGTTAAAGTGAACAAATATCTGAAATAGTAGCTTTAAAAGCTTTCTAAAAATTTAAACATTGAATTAATCTCAACTCCATTAGTTTAAAAAAAAATAAATCCTGTCAACTTCCAAGCAGCTGCTTTACTGTTATCAACATTTGCTACAGTCTAATTACTGTTGCTTGGTAGACTTTGCTACGAACGACAGCTGTTTTCAAATGTCGAGCGGTCAAACACCACGTATGTAGAGAAAGACAAAACACGCCAAAGGTCTCGATTTTATGTTGATATTATCATTCCTTGTAAAGCGACAGATGGCGGCGTCCTTGTGTTGTTCTCTATGCAAATAAATAAATATTAAAAGGAACTTGTTAGACACGACAGTTTTTGTAAACGATACAGGCAGATTGTTCTAGAAATGGTTGTACTATTTTTCGTTATTTAAATCTGTGTTAAATTGACAAACGTTGACTATCTACAACACTTGCTTGCGCTTATCCCGTGACTAAAGTAAGATTTGGTTATCCGTACTTGACAGAGACGTTAAATGGGCGTAGAAGCGTTGCGTTGTTGTTTGTTGTAGAACTAAAACATCTTGTGCCTTTATTGCCCAACACATTCGACTTCAGGATCGGCATGTTTGAGGACCGGGTTTTCTTCCCTCTCTATCCATATTCGCTTGACCAGGTTACAAGAGTTAAGAGACAAATAATAATAAATGAATATTTTTAGGGAGGGAGGCTTCCGAGGCGATAGATCAGCGATCGTTTCAGAGGAGGAGGTATGTTTACAGCACTTGGGGAAAAAAAATCACAAATAATCAACAATAATATAAACAATATTAAATATATAATAAATAATATACAATATAATAAAGAATAATAATAAATATTTCTAGGCCAGCTAAACAACAAATGATAAATAGCATCTTCATACCAACTTTATACTATGAAAGTAAAACATGGACCCTTTCTAAATCCAATTTAAGAAAGATCAATACATGTGAGATGCGTTGCTTGAGAAAAGTAACAAACAACACAAGAAGAGATAGAATACCAAATGAAACCATAAGAAAAATAGTAGGAACAAAACCCTGTCAAGAATATATAGAACAACAACAACTTAAATGGTTTAGCCACCTGGTCAGAATGAATCCTCACCAATCACCATCAAGGTGCGTTCTTCTCGAGAATGCATGGGAAAAGACCAAGAGGAAGACCCAGAAGAAGATGGATAGATGCAGTGACAGAGACAAGTAACGACAAAGGAAAATCACAAATTCAAACAATTCGAGCAGCACAAGAACGACAAATGATATAAACCACGACACCTTTTAGGTATCAGTGAAAAGAGAAAAGAAGAACAAGAATAATAAACAATATTTTTAAAAAATCAAAAGAAAGAACAATAGACGGTCCGAAGCAGGATCGAACCCGTACTTCTCGGCACAGCGTCTTGCCACGAGAACCAAACGCTAGAACACACGACCAACACGAATAGCCTGTTTTTAGAGGCACTGCGAAGAAGTTGAGTAATGTCTGGATATTTCTGGTTCACCGATTCTGATCCAAACTATCAGCTATGATTCGTTGACATCTTTCAGCCCTGTTGCTGAACAGCGCTTTATCCCCGTCACAAAACTTAAATATACCGTTGTGGCGTAAGTGATCACGTCTCTCCACAACTTTCCATCTCTACCGCTGTCTATAAATTTTGTCGATGATCTCCTACCAAACCATTCTCTTAAACTGTCTTGTATCTATTTTTTTCTATTTTCCTCTTTTACTTGTTCTCTCTACTTTTCATGTTGAGTCAATATATTCCAGTTTTTTTTCCCCATAGAGTAATTTACCTCCGGGTTTTGTAAATAAGTTTTTTTTT
Organism: Megaustenia siamemsis; assembly: GCA_032433765.1. NCBI lineage: Eukaryota > Metazoa > Mollusca > Gastropoda > Stylommatophora > Ariophantidae > Megaustenia > Megaustenia siamemsis. The sequence continues at coordinate 75,533,181 of JAVIAB010000139.1, read as the reverse complement.
TAAACTCTTCTTCTATTAGAAAGTAGCCAATACACTATTTAATAGCGCGTGGTATTCTCAATATTCTTCTATAAAACCATTACACTGTCGAGATAAATGCATACGCATGGAAAGCTGGTGTTAACTCTTTCAGTCTATCTATCTATTGACCTTTCGAGCCGTAATCGGCCCATAGGGCGTAGACCAAGATACACCTTCTCCTATATGAATTTTTGTTCTAGCAGTTTTCTTTTAAAGATATTTTATCAAATCTCGCCATCTGTCTCTGTTCTGTGCAAGCAGTTCTATCTCATTGATGGAGCCGATTCCTGCTGCTCTTGCCTCTCTCATCAATGTTCTTCTCAGTGTCTCCCTGGGTCTTCCTCTTTTTCTTTTACCTGTTGTTTCCCATATGAGGGCTTGCTTTGCTATTCGATTATTATCTCTTCTCATCACATGTCCAACGTATGACCATCGTCTTTTCTTTATTACTGAAGATATTAGTGGTTGATTGGCGATTTCTCTAATTTCCTCGTTTGTTTTGAATTCGTTCCATTCTATACCAAGTATTTTCCTTAGACATTTATTTTCGAATGCGTTCAACTTTGTTTCTATATCTCTTGTTGTTTTCCAGCTTTCACACGCATACGTAAGGGTTGATAGTACATTTGATTTGAATAGCCTAAGTTTTGTGTTTGTGCTAATGAGTTTTGATTTCCACAACTTTTCAAGGCTTCTGAAAGACATTGCTGCTTTAGCCAGTCTGATTCTAATTTCTTTGCTCGTATCCCCTTCTCGATCAATGTGACTTCCAAGATAGATAAAGTGATCGATCTCTTCTACTGGTTTGTTTTCCATGTATATTTTGTCACTTGTTGGAATTAAACTTTTCATGACTTTAGTCTTTTCATGATTGACCTCAAGCCCAATTTTGCTGGCTATTGATGATAGTTCATTTGTGTTTTCCTGCATCGTTTTTATCTGACTGCTGATGACTCTTTCAGTACTAAAGGTTTTTATCAGTGTAACAAGAGATTTCAGAGGCAAAATTTGTCATGGTTTAAAAACATCAATCTCCGTGTTTATATTTATCTAATACCTAACATATTATATATGATTTTTTTTTTTTTTTAGAGAATTGAACAAGGAATTAGATTTCACCAATACCAAGATGTTACAAGACATGTAAAATGAACACGGTTTGATGACAGTTTAGTGTAATCAAATCGAGGGTGACGCACTCTGCGGCGAAAACGTACATGACCCAAATCTGCATGACGTACAGTGCGTCGAAACGTGCGAAAAGAGTTAAGCTGGCGATAAGGCTGAATAGATATGTCTAGATAGCAATAACTGTCACCAAACATTAAGTAAACCAAAAATACTTTGGCTGTAATAATTAACACACACACCACACACACACACACTCTCTCTCTCTCTCTCTCTCTCTGCGTTCGAGAAGCTTTTGTGTCCTTTCCCCTTGACCCCAGCACGAAAATCGCAGCCCTCTCCAGGTCCTCGTACAACTCCTACAATTTGTGTTGTAAGTTGTTGGGCCAGGTTTGACGTTGAAACTATAATTAACGTTATATTTTTATTATTATATTTTTTTAAATGGTGGAAGGGGTGCTTAGGGAGAGCGGGGATCGTTCAATGGGACTGAAGAATGTAAGTTCGCATGCCTAATGTACAGTTGCTTAGGTCAGGTTTTTTTTTTCCACGCCCAGTTTAAAAATAAAAAAAGAAGAGCAACATTTTTTTTTATTCTGCACGGAATCGAACCCCGCAGTTCACAGTTTTTGTTTCCGCAAGGAAGCGCCCATTATGCCTTGTGATGTATCAGGAATCTGTGTCCATACGAATATTATTTCATGGCCAGTGCTACATTTAGCCAACTGAGAGTATTACACAACAGGCCCTTTTTTGGAATCCCCGGGGGAAAAGACAAAGAGGAAGACCAAGGAATTCTTGGAGAATACAAATAAAAGCAGAGATGAAGATGATGGGGAAGACATGGAATGATCTTAAAAGAATGGCAAAAAACAGAACGACTTGGAAAGTGTTTGTTGAAGACCTGTGCTCCACTGGGAGCTAAAAAGGTAGAAGAAGAAGAAGTGGTACATTTATGGATGATGTAGTCAGTATTGCGCCAGCCTATCTTACTTTTCTAGAAAAAAGGTCTGGCACCTTGTTTCAATGAGCCGCGATAGCTCAGTGGTTAGTGAACTGGACAACAAAAAACAAGAGGTAGGGTTCGATCCCAACCGACGGTTTTCGGGTTCACCCAGCCGTGAATGGGAACCGGATTTTTTTTTTTTTTCTGGGAAAGTAAAGCGGCACGAGCGTAATACCGACCACATTACCCAAAAAATCATGCGTTGAAGGTCTGTAAAATGTATGGTCACTAACACCATATTCCCTACACGCCACTTGGTGTGACGGAGGCTCTTTACTTTTATTTTTTTTTTTTTACCTCGTTTCAATGACGGAGTAAGTATAGGAATCATTAACATGAAGAAAAGCTAATGAGGAAAGAGGGGGGGGGGTGTCCAGACCCCGGAATACATCCTTCAGGAATGTGACAACCATGCTGAAACTTGACGTGAACCCTGGTCCTGCGACAAAGAAAAAAAAATAACCCCCGTCACGCCAAGTGGCGTATAGCGAAATATGGTGTTAGTGACCCTAAATTTTACAGACCTTCAGCACATGATTTTTGGGGTAATGTGGTCGGTATTACGCCCGTGCTGCTTTACTTTCCCAGAAAAAATCCGGTACCCATTTAAGGCTGGGTGAACCAGGAAGCCATCGGTTGGGATCGAACCCTACCCCTTGTCCTTTGTAGTCCAGTTCACTAACCACTGAGCTATCGCGGCTCCCCCAGCGACAAAGACCTATGATAAAAACTGCTGGGTCATTGCGATGAGTTATAGAGAGGGTTGAGAGCTTCATCCTGGCGACATGGGGAAACCATAGAATGACCCAAAGTAGAGCGTGGATGCGTTGTGTTGTAGTTTGCAGTAAAAGAACTGTGATATTTGCTGCCTTAAGGCCCAACACATCCGACTTCAGCATGATATATTTTACTACAAGGTTGCCTTCTGTCTCAGTCTCTACTCACTTGGGTAGACTAGAATGGTTAGTGTGTTATAGGAGAACCTTAAAGACTTGGAGTAGGGTCTGGATGGTTCTGATTAATCAGTCCTAGCGTAAGCCGTCAGCTATGATTCGCACGCAACTTCAGTCTTATTGCTATCAGACACATTGGCATCCCTTTTAGGAATTGAACTGGGATCCACCTAATCAGTAGACGAGCTCACTAACCACTTCGCTAACGTGACTTCCGTTATTTTGAAAATGGTGATATCTGATTCATTCATTATTGGGACCAATTCTTTGAAGCCTATATAGCACTCGGGAGTCGCGATAACTCAGTGGTTAATGAACTGGACTACAAAGGAAAAGAGATCTGGTTCAATCCTGATAGACGGATTCCAGGTTCACCCAGCCTTAAATTGGTACCGGATTTTTTTCTGAGAAAGTAAAGCGGCATGGGCGTAATACCGACCACATTACCCTAAAAATAATGTGCCAAAGGTCAGTAAAAATTATTGTCACCAACATCATATTTCCTATACGCCACTTCTCCACCCACGCTGAAAGGCAAATGGGGAAAGGAGAAAAAAGAAGACTCCATTAGCACTTTATTAAATAACTACACCATAACCCTATACGCCACTTGGCGTGACGGAGGCTCTTCACTCTACTTTACTTTTATATAGCACTCGCAGCACAGAATCACTTCAGGAGACGTTAATAGACTACGACCGATGCGTCATGACATCAGCAGTCGATGTCAACGAGCCAGTGCTTAGATACAACCTACTTCAGCATCTTGACTTTGTCACTTAAATCGATTAAGAAGACAAGACGACCTAATATAGATCAAGGAGGAGAAAGTAGAGTCCCGAATACATGCCGTGAAGAAGTTGAATGTCGGGGAGGAAAAAAAACAAACAAGATATCACTCTTGAATTCAACGTGCGGAGAAAACCCCATTAGCAATTTTTTGTGTGTAGAAACATGGAAGAAGAAAGGAATACTACTTGTTTGTTGTTGCAATACTTTATGTCATAGGGGGAGTGTGTATAACATGCGAGCTACATGATTGATTTACCTACAACATTCAATCAATGAAATACATTTAGATACCATTTTTTAGTATAGGCCACAGACAAGGTGTCTTCATTCATCCTACTCTTGGACATTTTCTCTACTTTCTCTCCAATCTAGGCTAATGTTCTTGGGGTTTCCACAACTTCTCTTCTTCATGTATTCTTGGGTCTTCTGGTTTTCTCTCTCCCTGTTGGTTCCATGACAGTGCCGAGCTGTCCCACAATATTTGTTACAGGAAAGTGAGCACCATTGAGACTGCCAATAATGCCCATAGCGATTTTATGATCTGGCAATAGCAAACTTTCCATTAAAAATATTCCCCCATTAATCACACACTGACACATGCTCTGAAATGCTTGCTTGCGTTCGCCCGATGACTAAAGGAATATACCTCTTCGTCATCCGCCCTTAAAAGGATGTTAAGTGGGCGTTTCTACGTTGTGTTGTGATTTGCAGTATAACTGTGATATTTACGCCTTTCGGCCCAACACAACCGACTTCAGCACGACATTTTTGAGTACCGGGTTGTTTTCCCTTTCGATCCCTACTCGCTTTGCCAGACTAGACAGGTTAGTCTGTTACTAGAGACACCACGGAGAGGTGGAGCAGGGTCTGGATGGTTCTGATTCATCGATCCTGGCGCAAGCCATCAACTGTGGGTCGCTGACAACTTCCAGCACTGGTGCTGTGAGGTGCGCCTTCGCCTCCGTGCTCTGAAATAAACAAAAGAATAGGAATGGCAAAAAGTAATTTTAATGTCATGAAGAACATACTAACATCAAAACAAATAACACCAGGGCTAAAACTAAGAATAGCAAAATGTTACATCTTCTCAATATTCCTATATGGTGCAGAAACATGGACATTTGACAAGAAAACAGAACAGAGAATTGAAGCCTTTGAAATGTGGATATATAGGAGAATAGGTAGAACTGAATGGAAAGAAAAGTAAACAAACGATGAGGTCTTAAAACAAATAAAAATGAAAAGAGAACTACTAAGCACAATTCAAACAAGACAAATGCGATTTTTGGGCCATGTTAAAAGACACAACAGCCTACTAAAAGTAATCTTGGAAGGGAAAATACGAGGTAAAAAAGGCAGAGACAGATCAAGACTAACATGGACGAACATTAAAAGATGGACAAAACAGCCCATGACAACCTGCACCATCAAAGCAAGAGACATAGCAGAATGGCGCTCCATGGTAGCCAACCTTCGCTGCGGAGATGGCACTCGATGATGATGATGACACATGCTATGTTTATAATAGAGCACATGTGCGCGCGCGCGTGAGTGAGTATATTATAATGAGTGAGTCTGTTATGCGTCTGTTATAAAAGATACAAATCACCTTCGACAAACGTCACTCATGTTGGTCATCGATTTCTAATACTCTCCACACCCAAATCTCCCCATGATAATTCCCTCCCTTGAATCATTAAGCTAATTCTGCGGTTGTCGTCTCATCCCATTGCTATTTTTGTGTATTTCTAACCAGAGATGTGGATTCTAGTAGATCAGTCTGTGTTTAGTCTGTATTTATAAATCTATTTATCGCCACAGCTCGTCCATAATGTAAAACTATCTGAATTTCGTCCACTGTAAACATATGCTATTTTACCTGTGTACAACTTTTGTCGATGGAGCTTTATTGGTGTATATTTGAGAATGTATGAGTTTAGTTCCGTTTCTTGTGACTGGTTATATTTTTTTTTATTATAACAAGTGGCGTTGTTGTTGTTGTTATGGATCTGTGAGCTGCCGCCCTTCGGTCAAATGCCATGTAATGATATCTGCAGGTATTTCTGAGTTCGCTTGTAGTTCCGTAAAAGGTGTTCTATTTATTGGGTCTTTGAGGGAGTAGAGTTACTTTAGGGGAAATACAAGGTAAAGAAGCAGAGGCAGACCAGGACTAACATGGACGAATAACATCAAATGATGGACAAGTCAGGCTACAACAACCTGTACCATCAAAGCAAGAGACAGAACGGAATGGCGCTCCATGATAGTCAACCTTCGATGCGGAGATGGCATTCAGTGATGATGATGATGATGATGATAATGATGATGATGAGAGTTACTCTGATGTCAGTGAGCTTTGGACAGTCAAAAAGATGATGTTCTACTGTTTCATGTGGTAGCTCACTGATTGGACATGCTGGAGTTTGGTTTCGTTGAATTCTATTGATGTGATTGTTCAATGGTACATGACCGGGTTCTCAGTCCGAAGATGGTGGTTTTGTCTCTTCTTTTTAAATTGTTAATGCTGTCATGGAAGTTTGGCCTTGACATGTATTTTCAAATATTTCCCCTGTTTTTAACAAATGGAGTAGGCTACGTCAACTGATTGTTTATGTATCTCGCCGGTTACAAATAATCATGATGCATCATTCCAGCCTTATCGAGTAGGCTCGGAACTGCTTTCTTATTTCCCGTGAAAAAAATTATTACTTCGCTTAATCAACTTATTCCCTAGTTTCTATCCCCCTACCCTTCCAACACACACACACACACACACACACACACACACACACACACACACACACACACACACACACACACACACACACACACACACACACACACACACACACACACACACACGCACACACACGCACACACACGCACGCACACACATATTTTCCTCACCGTCCTTACATTTTGCACTTCCCACTTTCCTCATTTTCTCCATTCCCCACCGTCCTCACATTTTGCACTTCCCACTTTCCTCTTAAGCAATATGCTTGTCTTAATAGGAAAAATACATATACACAATGTGTTTCCGAGCTGTGATCGCAGCCTTATGCGATAGTCATGAGAACACCTGCGCGAAAGACATTGTCTACGAATCTAATTTTTTAGTTTGGCTTTTCGTGGCAAGGCGCTGTGCCACTGAGTACGGGTTCGATCCTGCATTGGTCCATATATTGTTCTTTGTTTTTTTTTCTGTTGTTGATTATTTGTAATTTTTTCCGAGTGCTATAAACATACCTCTTCATCTAAACTGATTCACTCATACATTCCCCAAGTGCTAATATTTCCAACATTCTACTGTTTTCATGTTACTTACTCCTACCGGCCTCATATTACCCCATTATGCTCCCATATCTCGATCTCATTGAGGGAGCAGATTCCTGCTGCCTTTGCCTCCCTGATCAATGTTTTTCTCAGTGTTTATCTTAGTTGACCTCTTTTCCTACTACCTGTTGTTTCCCACTTGAGGGCTTGCTTTGCTATTCGGTTATTATCTCTTCTCATCACATGTCCAACATATGACCATCGTCTTTTCTTGATTACTGAAAATATTAGTGGTTGATTGGTGATTTCTCTAATTTCCTCGTTTGTTTTGAATTTGTTCCACGCTATACCAAGTATTTTCCTTAGACATTTATTTTAAAATGCGTTCAACTTTGTTTCTATGTCTCTTGTCGTTTTCCAGCTCTTGCATGCATACGTAAGGATTGAAGGTACGTTTTATTTGAATAGTCTAAGTTTCGTTTTTGTGCTGATGAGTTTTGATTTCCACAACTTTTCAAGGCTTCTTAAAGAGATTGCTACTTTAGTTATTCTGATTTTAATTTCTTTACTTGTATCCCCTTCCCGATCAACGTGACTTCTAAGACAGATAAAGTGATCGATCTCTTCCACTGTTTTGTTTTCCTTGTCTATTCTTTCATCTGTTGCAACCAAGCTTGTCGTGACTTTTGTCTTTTCATAATTGATCTCAAGCAATATTTTCATGGCCGTTGATGGCAGTTCATTTGTGTTTTCTTGCATCGTTTTTATCTGGCTACAGATGAGCTTATGTCATCAGCAAAGTCGAGGTTCTCCAAATGGCCTCCAAGTATCCATTCAATGCTTTTGTTACCAGTGCAGCCTTTTTCTTTATGAAGTCCATAACAACCCCAAATAACAAGGACGATAGGCTAGATCCTTGTTTAACCCCGGTTTATATTGGGAGACATTCGTTCAGTCCATCGTCTGTACGAGCGGCACATGTAAACACAAATAAATCACTCATAACTAAAACATCTCTATATGTTAACTAACATCAAATTTTCAATCAGTTTGTCCCCCTGCCCAAAAAAAAAAATAATTACCATCAATTTTTTCAATCAGTTTGTCCCCCTGCCAACAAAAATAACCAACATCATTTTTCAGTCATTTTGCCCAGTCCCAACAAAAATAACCAACATCAATTTTTAATATTCATTTTGCCCCCTCCCAACAAAAATAAACCAACAACAACCCACATAACCCCGCTTCACTTTCACCCCAAAGTTCACAGTACAGCCTTGAGGGCAATGTCCTGTGTATTCCGACCAGCCTATAATTATAGTTTTTACAGACACCCGTGATTGTAATAATAGCAAGTACCAACATAATAAGCCACTAATAAAATAGTAATGGTGTCATATTCTATTTCAATAGACGTTTGTATTTCTTTCATGGAACGCACAGGCACATACTGATGACATGGCTGTAGTACTATATATTTTTGGCCGAAGAAGTTGACAAACCGAAGCATATATTCATCATCATCATTTGAGTGCCGTCTCCGCATCGAAGGTTGGCTACCATGGAGCGCCATTCCACTCTTTCTCTTGCTTTGATGGTGCAGATTGTCATAGGATGACTTGTCCATCTTTTGATGTTACTTCTCCATGTTAGTCTTGGTCTGTCTCTGCCTCTTTTACCTTGTATTTTCTCTTCCAGTATTACTTTTATTAGGCTGTTGTGTCTTTGAACATCCCCCCCCCCACCAAATTTCATTTGTTATGTTCTAATTGTGTTTAGTAGTTCTCTTTTCATTTTTAGTTGTTTTAAAACTTCATCGTTTATTTTCTTTTCTTTCCATCCAATTCTACCTATTCTTCTATAGATCCACATTTCAAAGGCTTCAATTTTCTGTTCTGTTTTCTTGTCTAATGTCCATGTTTCTGCACCATACAGGAATATTGAGAAGATGTAACAAGCATATATATCATTTTAAATAAAAAGTATATATATATTATCTTTTATATCTGTCTACTGTCATTTGTAGCCCATAGCGTCGAAAAAAGTGGAGTGTTTTTTTAAGAGATTTGCCTATTTGCTTAAGGTGTAGCGCAGCGATTTATGTAATTTTCTATATTTCGTTAATTATTTTTTTTGTTTTATTTATTTTTTGTTGTTATCTTTTTGGGTAGGGGAGAAGGGAGTGGATTGGAGTGGAGAACGATCTTCATTTTCTTTTCTTCTTATTTATCCGTACTGCGCTTCTCTCATATACCCGAAATCCGCTTCTCAATATGTAAAATACATCATGCTGGTAATTCTCACAGCGAAATGCCATTTATTAGTAGTCGTCTTGATGTCCCAGTGGTAAATTTTGTTTGTATTTTTACTGATCTATCTATATTCTATCTTTCGTTGGCCTGAAGTATTGTCTATATCTGCAATGTCGTTTCCTGTATAAATGTTACTGTCTTTTGTAATTCTTGCAGTGGTTCACATAGTTTTGTCTGCAGTGTTGTATCTATGAGCCAATGAATTTTTCCTCAGTCTACTATATTCAGTGCAGTCTTTGAAGTATGTGTTCAGCAGTCTGGGACGCCTGTCCACATGTACAAGTAGTTGATGTGCCGATCTTGAATTTTGTATACATGTGACTGTGGAGTCAATTGTGCCCTGTTCTTAGGCGTAAAATGATAACTTGTTCCCATCTATTCATAATATGGAAGGCATCATGATTTGGGGATTGTGGTCTTCTGATTGATTTGATTATTTCTTCTTATGGTAACTGGTGCAACTGGTTGCGTGCATGTTGCACCTTCTTTTGCCAGCTGATCTGCTCTCTCGTTTCCTGGTATTCCACAGTAAGATGGGGAAGTAAAGCCACAAAAACCACGGTCTCAAAGAGAAAGATTCCACCTTCTATGGTGAAATTCCAATCAGGAACATTTCTGTACAGATGACAGCGCCATACCTCAAATTCACCTAGTCTCCCAATAGCAGGGATCATAGTACACATTTTTATTGTAAATTGTACTCCATCATTTGCAGGAATGATATTTTACATCTGTATTGTAAATTCTACTCCATCAATATCAGGAATGATATTTTACATCTGTATTGTAAACTCTACTCAATCAATAGCAGGGATGATATTTTACATCTGTATTGTAAATTCTACTCCATCGATGGTAAATGGCTGTCTGAACAGATTTGCTTCTTTTTTCTTACATTTGTTGCGTTGCATCACTTGTACATACGCTTGCTTGATTACAAGTTAGGATTGCCTCCTCCTGCGACGCTCTGTATAAAGAGTTTCCTATTACTATCTCTCCATCTTTCATACGCCTAAAGTATTGCCAATATCTAGAATATCGTTTCTTGTATAAATATTCCTGTTTTCCTAAGCGGGATGAATACAAACTCGTTTGCTATTCTTTTTACTTATAGTTAAAAAAACACGAGTATTACCGCATTCCTTCATTATCTGCAGTGTTTTGTACTAATCTTCACAAGGCATGTCGCCAATCTATGTTTCACAAATGTTGTAATACCTCATTTGCTACATCATCATAGCCTTGTTATTTTTAATTAATCATCATCATCAAGTACCGGGCCTGTTGGCGTAGGTGATCATGTCTCTCCACAAATTTCGTTCACGACAGTTATTTATCATTTCTGTTGTTGACCTTTCGCCAAGCTATTCTCTTAAGCTGTCTGGTATCTTTTCTCTTTGCTTCCCTCTATCTCTTCGTCCCTCAATTTTCCCAGTTATTACAATGTATTTCAGTTGTTCTCTTCTCATTACATGGCCAAAAAATGATGACTGTTTCTTCCTAATATTGGAAATAGCTCTCTTTTTGCTTCGGCCTCTTTCAGAACCTTAAGCGCAACATTAATTAATATTGCGTTTGAAATAATTTTCTTTTTAATTATTACTTTACATTCTGTAGTGTTGGTTATGCAGCAAGTAATCGGGGTACATCATGATTTTATGACTATTGTGAAGAAAGTAAAAAGTAAAAATAAAGTACCCCCGTCGCGCCAAGTGGCATATAGGGAATATGGTGTTAGTGACCATAAATTTTACAGATCTTCGGCACATGATTTTTGGGGTAATGTGGTCGGTATTACGCCCGTGCCGCTTTACTTTCCTAGAAAAAAATCCGGTACCCATCAAAAGCTGGGTGAACCCGGAAGCCGTCGGTTGGGATCGAACCCTACCTCTTGTCCTTTGTAGTCCAGTTCACTGACCACTGAGCTATCGCGACTCCCTTTGAAGGAAGCCATAGTTAAATAATTTGATCACCTATATCGACCGTCTGGTCTGGCAAAGACCATTCTGTAAGGTACTGCGAAATAGGGAGAATGAGATGTTAAGACAACATCAAGGGACGGTCAAGTCTCGGCTTCACATAATGTCAAGGAGTGACTAGATAGAGATTGTAGGAGAAAGTTGAAAAGTCTAGGAGTAGTGCCCCAACAACCTCCAGGATTATAGAATGTTGGGTGAGGTAAGCAAAGAAGGATGGGAGGGATGAAAGAAGGAAAGAAGGAAGGTGAGTGCAGGGGAGAGTAGAGGAGATGACGTCGGCAGGAAAGGAAGAAAGGAAGAAATATTGTTTATAATGTCTTCGTCTCCACAAAATTCACCGAAGGTGTTAAAAGGCTGATTGTAGTACAGTTTATCTTTTTGAAGTACTAATCCACTCTTGCTTATCTCTCTTCCGCCTTCTTTGCTCACCATGTATATGGAATCGTCGTGTTCTGTTCTCTTTGTCGTTGCTTTGATCTTTACATCAAGTTTCCGGTTACGTCTGTGTGTATGTGTTTCATCATCATCATCATCATCATTGAGTGCCGTCTCCGCATCGAAGGTTGGCTACAATAGAGCGCCATTCCGCTTTGTCTCTTGCTTTGATGGTGCAGGTTGTCATAGCCTGGCTAGTCCATCTTCTGATGTTACTCGTCCATGTTAGTCTTGGCCTGCCTCTTTTACCTTGTATTTTCCTTCCCAAGATTACCTTTAGTAGGCTGCTGTATCTATCATTTAACATGCCCCAAAAATCTCATTTATCTTGTTCTAATTGTGTTTAGTAGTTCTCTTTTCATTTTTATTATTTGACCTTATTACTTATATGATGTTATTCTGGGTAGTACTCTCTGGTACTCTATTTATAGCTTATGCACGTCTGGAAGCCGCGATAGCTCAGTGATTAGTGAACTGGACTACAAAGGACAAGAGGTAGGGTTCAATCCCAAAGGGGGACCACGACTCCTCTAACATTTTACCACAATACATAACACAATCACGCTCCAGCTCAATGAGTTAAATATTAACAACAACCCACCGTATTCCTTATTATAGCCGTAACAGATTTCTGTAATTCAGGCCGTTGCTAATAAAAAAGACTTCAATGTCTTTTGATGTAAACCCTACTACAATAACGACATTAATCGACCTTGCAAAATGTTACAAAACTAGTAGGCCATTTCTGTAATCAATTCCTCGTTGATATGACAACATAAGAAAAATTAATAAGATGAGGTTCTATCTATTTATTGAAACGTATAGAAGTAGGGTCAATAGGAGGCGACCTTATCTGGATCCTCATTAAGATCGCTGCGCTGTGTCTTAGATATATAAAAAAAAACTTGAACAAAACTGTAAGAGATGTTTATTAACACCAAAGCTATGTTTATTTTTCTCATAAATTATGGTGCAAATAACTAAGATATAACTGCAATTCTGAAAGAGGTCAAAGCAAAAAGAGAGCTAATTTCCAATATTAGGAAGAAACAATCATTATTTTTTGACCATGCAATGAGAAGAGAACAACTGGAATATATTGTAACAACTGGAATAATTGAGGGACGAAGAGATAGAGGGAAGCAAAGAGAAAAGATACCAGGAAATTATAAAATCTTATAACATCTGGGTAAAAAAAAAGTAAAGTACCCCCGTCACGCCAAGTGGCGTATAGGGAAATATGGTGTTAGTGACCCTATATTTTACAGACCTTCAGCACATGATTTTTGGGGTAATGTGGTCGGTATGTGGCCCGTGCTGCTTTTACTTTCCCAGAAAAAATCCGGTACCCATTTAAGGCTGGGTGAACCCGGAGCCGTCGGTTGGGATCGAACCCTACCCCTTGTCCGTAGTAGTCCAGTTCACTAACCACTGAGCTATCGCGGCTCCTACTAATTTTTAGGGAATTAGTAAAACCCAGGTGTCCTCGCCAGGGTACGAACCCCGGCTGTTGCCGTGGTAAGCCAACCGCCTATCGATTGCGCTAACCGGACACCCAACATCTGGGTACTTCAATACTAAATCTTATAACATCTTGGTACTTCAATACTAAGTCTTCTTACTTCTTGGTACTTCAATACTAAGTCTTCTCACTTCTTGGTACTTCAATACTAAATCTTATAACTTCTTGATACTTCAATACTAAGTCTTCTATTTCTTAGTACTTCAATACTAAGCCTTCTAACTTCTTGGTACTTCAATACTAAGCCTTCTAACTTCTTGGTACTTCAATACTAAACCTTCTAAATTCTTGAACTTCAATAATGAGTCTTCTAACTTTGAGGTACTTCAGTACTATGCCTTTTAACCTCAATATAAACATACCATCCCATAGCAGCAGAAACTACTTGTCGACACTCATTTCATTGGACCATTTCTGCTGACGCCGACTGTCACCATATAGACCAGCTAGAAAATTTAAGTCTTGGTTAGCTAAGAGCCGCTGAAAATAAATTAGGCAAATTAAGAAATAAAAAAAAAAACTCTTACATTATGTAGGAAAAAGAGATAAATTAATATTTAGGAGATCCCACTGGTCGGACTAGATGTGGAGGGTGAATTTCAGGATTAACGTTCGCCCCAAATTCTATTAGCAACAGCCAGTGGGCGTCAATGGCCAGGACGGTTGTTGTGACAGCCAACAGAACCCTATACCTAATTAGACCATGACCTACTTTCCCCACCCGCTGACATCTGTTAATACAAAAAGCTCTAGTGATTTGACTAACAACCACTATTGTTTTGAAAACAGGTCACTTCTTAACAATAACAGACATGTTCATTTCTCTACTTCCTGATTCTCGCTCATCTGTTCTTCAACATTCCAATACCTCATTAAAAAAAAAATATATAAATTTCCCTACTCTGACTCAGACATTAGAGAAAAAAAAACAAGTGGTATGGTAACGTACGGGAAGTAACTACGTAAAGATGTTACCATACCACTTTTTTTTAAAAATTGTCATTATCATCAGCTTTACAGCAGCCTCGCATCTCTATGCATTCTTGCGCATCTTGCTGCCTTTACTCCCCTACTCTGGACTCGTCTGTTTTATTTTTATTTGGGAGGTTACAAACTCCGGTCTTGGTTCTAAAATCAGGTTGATATGTAAACGTCTTATATATAGTTTTTCTATATACGCTTTGGGAGCTGCGATAGCTCAGTGGTTAGTGAACTGGACTACAAAGGTCAATGGGTAGGGTTCGATCCCAATCGACGGCTTACGGGTTGACCCAGCCTTTAATGGGTACCGGATTTTTTTCTGGGAAAGTGAAGCGGCACGGGCGTAATACCAACCACATTACCCCAAAAATCATGTGCAGAAGATCTGTAAAATTTATGGTCACTAACACCATATTCCCTATACGCCACTTGGCGTGACGGGGGTACTTTACTTTACTTTTATATACGCTTGCGAAAAATATTGGTATGCTTGGTCACAGCCGGGGAAAATACAGGGAAAGAGAGATCGCGGAAGACAAAGAGAGAAAATACTATATAGCTTGTTGTCATGGCATGGTAAACAGTCAATAACAAAATTGATACGATACATAGTGGATAGAAGATTGTGGATAGAAGGACATGATGCCCAACGCCAACCGGTATGGCACATGATGATGTGAAACATGGACAATAACAGTAGAACTACAGAAGAGGATACAAGCTATGGAGATGAAATGTTATCGTTTGATTTTGGGTATCTCTTACTTAGATCGTACTACAAATGAAACAAATTTGCAAAATGATACAAGCAATCGGAATGCATTATGCACTTTTGACCATTAAGAAGCACAACATGATATGAGGGGGCCTCGGTAGCCTAGTTGTGAATACCACCCGACTGGACTACCGACGTTCGGACAATCTGTGTTCGATTCCCGCTGGGAGCAGTGTGAATTGTACTCTTGGTTGGAAAAAAAAATACCCCCACGGTATACCCATCCGTTGGCAGAAATGGGTACCAGGGTATTACCCTGGGAAGGTGAGGAATGTCGCTTCGCATCGTGAGTTTCGATGCTTGAAGCGACACTATCCAGAAATGTTCGGAGATCTCTTGTTCGGAGGCCGAGCACATATGGGTGGAAACTCGCGGGCTAAGACGCCGGTTCAAGTCTTGTACTTTACCTTTACCTTTACCCAACCTGATATGATTTGGCCACGTATTTCGCCTGGCCTATCAAAGACCATTCTGTAAGGAACCATGAAAAAAGCGAGAAGGAGATGTAGGCAGTAAATGAGATGGGAAGATAACATATAAAAAAATTAACGACGAATTCGACTTTAATAAAATCCAAAGAATGACTGAGACTAGAGAGAAAATAAAGGTTGAATAAGTCTGTCAGTGGTGTTCCAAATACCTCCCGCTCCCCATAGGGTTATGGGATGGGGAATCACCGATTCCTTACATAAACTAATGTAATGGTACATTTCAGCATTGCCGGATAAGACCAGACTAAAATAAGAAAAAAAACCGCCTATAAGGTCTTCTTTGGGGACAAATTCGAAAAAAAACTGAATAATCATCAGGTCGTACGTCATTTGTAGAACGTTACCTTCACCACTAAGTAAAGTACCCCTGTCATGCCAAATGGCGTATAGAGAATATGGTGTTAGTGACCATAAATTTTACAGACCTTCGGCACATGATTTTTGAGGTAATGTGGTCGGTATTACGCTCGTGCCGCTTTACTTTCCCAGAAAAAAATTCGGTACCCATTAAAGGCTGGGTGAACCGGAAGCCGTCGGTTGAGATCGAATCCTACCTCTTAGCCTTCACCACTGCCAGATCTTACATTTCTTCTGTTGTCATGTTCAAGGTCTCTTTGATGTTTTCACACCACCTTCGTCTTGGTCTGCCCCTGATGCGTCGTCCAGGAACCATGCCTTCCATTATTGTTATTTCCAGCGCGCTGTGACTTTTGACAATGACCATCGTTTTTTGTTGTTGTGTATTTCCACTTTAGAATGGTGTTTATAAACCAGTTCTTTTTAATGTTTTCATGTCTGTTAGTGTGCCTTCATTGATCTTTTCTTTATTATCCAAGGTATCTTAAGTATTTTTCTGGAGCATTTGATTTCGAATAAATCTATTTTCCCCCCCTTGCCTATTGCGAGATTGTCCACGATTTACAAGCATATGTTGCTAACATGATGATACATGCCCTCAGTAATTTTAATTTCAATGTCTTGCAGAAAGTGTACCACATTTTTTTTCAAGCGTTTAATTGTTGTGTTGCTATTTCTAATTTTCGTTTGATCTTTTTCTGGCAGTCTCCAATGTTAGTTAAAACAGATCCTAGATATTTATCATTTATAGTTTGTCACATTTCCAAGTTTCGGGAGCCGCGATAGCTCAGTGGTTAGTGAACTGGACTACCACGGACAAGGGGTAGGGTTCGATCCCAACCGACGGCTTCCGGGTTCACCCAGCCTTAAATGGGTACCGGATTTTTTTCGGGGAAAGTAAAGCAGCACGGGCGTAAAACTGACCACATTACCCAAAAAAATCATGTGCTGAACGTCTGTAAAATATAGGGTCACTAACACCATATTTCCCTATACGCCACTTGGCGTGACGGGGGTAATTTACTTTACTTTTTTACAATTCCAAGTTTCATTGATGATGATTTTGGGTTAACTTTTTGCTTTGTCAGCGGACATTATCTCTGTCAAAGCAGAATAGAAATGGCAAAATTCTCAATAGTGAATTGTTGTTTCTCTATCAGGATGAAATAAACACCCAGAGCCACAAACACCTCACGGAGACTGCACAGTGCATGCGGTCTTTATTCTCCGGTCGTATAAGTTCCCTTAGCTGTCCCAAGGAAAATGCCATGAAGACAATTTCATATAAAATGGTTGACACCTTTATTGTATGGGTTCCTGTGTAGAGACATAAAGAACCATCAAGATGCATGGAAATGCGTGGTTGCTGTAAAGCTGATGATAATGATGATTGTTTTTTGATGAATGTATTGTATGAATTCATCCGCTTGGCTACCGGAAATCTGAACCACGGTCAAATGAGAAAAGAAAAGAGCCGCTTCCACCTGCCATGAATGTCGTAAAAGCGTTTAAGGAGTTTGGGATCAAAGGTTTTCGCCAGTACTTTGAAGTTTATGCATCTGAGCTGTAGCCATCTTCAGTGCTTTCTTTTATGTGACCGATTTATGCTTCATACTCAGAAACGTGCTGAGGAGGGGATCTGAGAACTATGGGGATGTCCGTTGAAGGTGATCTGTAGACTAAACTAACACGTGAATTGACTGCTTACATAACCTTGCCACTAAGTAACAATGGAGGGAGTCTCAGAGAATAACAAGAACAGGAAGTGAAGAGAAGATAAGTCAGTTATAATCGGTAGAATTAACTAGAGAATGAAATGAAAAGATGAAAAGAGAGAGAACAATAATATTGTGGTTGTGTAGGCTTTGTATTCAAGCAAACAATCGCAACTCTAAATAGCAAATAACGGAACAGAAACGAAGAATTTATTAATCGCTAATCGGCACACAACTTCTTCGATCATAAGATTCAGCTCACCCAGAATTTATTCTTCATCTATTAAGCAAGCCTCTGAGTCTAAGTAGAAATACATCTATGTAATCATCTTGCATGCCTATATATGTCGCTTATTGTATTGTCATCCTGACGAATGTGACTGAAATATTTATTATTGTGTACTGTGTTCCTTTTGCTATACACGGTGCTTTTTTCTTCATACATGTATTTATTATTCAGCGTCACAGCGACTCCGCGTTATATTATATCTTTGTGCCTATCTCTCTCCTTAGTCTGCCACTATTTTGTTGTGGTGTTGGGTCGCGTAGGTCAAACTATTGATAGGAGAAGCCTGTATACGTTTCATATTTTGTAAATACAAATATATTTTTGATTGAAATAACACACCTTAGATACTGATTAGGAAGGCGCCACATGAATACGTTTGTATTTATAAGACGCATGTGGTATTGTCATAATATACCTTTGATATTTTTATTAAGGCAGAGCAGTAGCAATTGTTTATACATGTACGACTCATATGATATTGATTAGGAAAGAGTGTTATAATTACAGGGATCGAACAATGGAGAAGAGCCAATTTTGTTAAGCTGGACTGAACTCCCTTTTTGCGGAAGCTCTGATAAATTTTGAGGGGAGCATTCAGCGAGTCTTTTAAATGAAACTTATGAATGAAAAGTGTTCCTTGTTGCAGTTTCCTCATACTCCAAGTCCATGGGGGACTGGTTGGTCTCGAGGCAAGACGCCGGCCTCGAGACAGTGGTTGTGGGTTCAAATCCCGGCTACACCGGTTGGGATTTTCATTTATGATTTCTCTCTGCGGCAACCACCCCTGGTCTCAGCAGCGAGGCCCGGCTTGAAACGTCAGTTACTCATCGACGGAAAAGAAAACATGAGTACCTCCGAAGTCGGAGTTATCTGCCTGTGCGGCGAGGGACCCATGTGCACACGGCTGCTAGGGAAAAATGGATTAACACGCAAAATTCAGTTCCTAGTCTCTAGGGACTTCGTCAGAGTTGAAAGCTGGCGAACGCAACAACAACAATAAATGAAACTTTTTCAGCGATTTTCAGACAGGAAAAGATGAGTTAGAAGAACCATTCAGAAAGATACTTTTCAAATAGATTTTCAGAGATTTTAGATATACCAGTGCGAAAGACTCTTAAGCAAGGTGTATACAGGCGATTCACAGGAGAAAGAGTTGTTAGTTACAAGTTACATTATCCTGTATATGATCTTACACTAGCGAATAAGTTGTGCAGATTTTGTTGCAGAACCTGGAGATGTTCATACCATTTCCATTACTTTAAAACGTAACACAAAATGCCGATATAAGGTTGATATATTCATGGACTGCCATAGCAAGTTTTTCTGTGTAATGAGAGACTTAAATGTAAAAAGTAAAGAGTAAAGTAGCCCCCGACACGCCAAGTGGCGTATAGGGAATATGGTGTTAGTGACCATAAATTTTACAGACCTTCGGCACAAGATTTTTGGGGTAATCTGGTCGGTATTACGCCCATGCCGCTTCACTTTCCCAGAAAAAAATCCGGTACCCATTAAAGGCTGGGTGAACCCGGAAGTCGTCGGTTGGGATCGAACACTTAAATGTAAGCAAGATGTTTATTCTGATTGGTTTGTGAAGTGTAACTAGGAAACTGAAAATAACAACTTTTGAATATAATCAAGCCCGCCTCTTCAAATCATCGCATGAAGTGTTGAGTACAAGTGTTGTTTTGGACATTTTGAGCTGCAATTTCTCTGTTGTGTTAATTACTCTCATTGTGTTTTTACCACTATCACATTATGAGTCAGCTCAATCGTTGTTTTCCCCCGAGTAGAGAAAATCTACTAATAACATGCAATGTAAGCGATATTTAAATAGTAAACAATATCTAACCAACCTATGTAAAAGTCTCTACACTGAGAGCAGCTGCACAGTCAGAACAGCGGTAGGCTGCACAAATCACTTTGAAGTTTGATCAGGAATAAAACTGATATGAATTTATCTCCCCTGTTGTTTATTATCTACATGGACAGCACATGTTGGCCAACCCATCGGAAACAGAGGATATTAACGAACGAATCGCAGACGATCAGGCACTAATACGTGGAAAAATGGAAACGTGGAAAAAATAGACTTAATAGCAGTGTAGCACAGGTAACGGGACAACATGAAAATCAATATCAGGAAGAAGTCATGAACCCAACAAAACAGAAATCAAGATTAAAGCAAAAGAAAAACAGAACATCAACATTGGACATAACAATAGACGGCAGGCAACTAAAACATGGATTAATTTAAATATCTAGAAAGTCTAGTGACACGCGACAATTCACAAGCAGTAGAAATAGTCTCAAGATGCAACATTTGTCAAATTATCGGACAAATGTCACCACTGCTGTCCAACATGAACAACGAAACAAACACTAGAGGCAAAACGGGCACAACGCAGTCTTCATTTCAACGTTGTGATGTTAGACCTAGACTAAAAAACGACGCGGGAAAAAACACTGCAAAAAAGAAAACATCAAGAAGTACTATAAAGTAAAAGTAAAGAGCCCCGTCACGTCAAGTGGCGTATAGGGAATATGGCGTTAGTGACCATAAACTTTACAGACCTTCAGCACATGATTTTTGGGGTAATGTGGTCGGTATTACGCCCGTGCCGCTTTAATTTTCCAGAAAAAATCCGGTACCCATTTAAGGCTGAGTGAACCCGGAAGCCGTCGGTTGGGATCTAACCCTATCTCTTGTTCTTTGTAGTCCACTTCACTAACCACTAAACTATCGCTGCTCCCACAAGAAGTACTATGCCTGCTGGAAATAAAAATCCTGAGTCTCACACGTCGTGGCGACTGCTTGACCAAGCGGCCTTTATCCCTCTGGTTCTATCGTTGCCCCCGACATACACCAGCAATGGTACTATGTGACGTAAAGATAGTTTATAGAGATAGCATTGCCAATACTTGACAATGGCACACACATGAGCGTTCTCCTACAGTTTTTCTTAGGAGGGGTAAAACGATTTTGGTAATTTACAGGTTTAGTGTCCCAAATTATTTCTGCTAAACGAAGGATCTCCCCTTATTAGCCGGATATATTTGAATTACATATAACCGGACATACTTGAATTATCAGCAATCTCTAGTTTTTGTGTATTTAATTTATTTGTGTTTTTTACAGCAAGATTTAGAATTAGGGCTGGTTGTAAGCCATTAAAAACCTTTAACCTAACACAGTGGTATTCTAATGACAGATTCGAGAGCGACCGTATAAAGTACAAGAGGACGTTACTCAGAGCAGAAATAATTTAGGACGCTAAACTCGCAAATTACCACTATTTTAAACTGTATTTAACTACTTTTAAATGTATTATGTTAAATACCGCAGCAAAATTCATAATTATATTGTACGCTACATAGAAATGTATACGGGTTTGCTTCTAAATAATATAATTTAGAGTGGCTTAAATAATTTCGTTTCAATCTCGCGTGCTATTTTTAATCTTTTTCTGTAAAATCTATCTATCTTTCGTTCGCCTGAAGTATTGTCTATATCAGCAATGTCGTTTCCTGTATAAATGTTACTGTCTTTTGTAATTCTTGCAGTGGCCCATATAGTTTTGTCTGTAGTGTTGTATCTATGGGCCAATGGATTTTCCTTAGTCTACTATAATCTGTGCAATCTTGAAGTATGTGTTCAGCAGTCTGGGGTGCCTGTCCACATGTACAAGTAGTTGATGTAAAAAAAAAAAAGTAAAGTACCCCCGTCACGCCAAGTGGCGTATAGGGAAATATGGTGTTAGTGACCCTATATTTTACAGACCTTCAGCACATGATTTTTGGGGTAATGTGGTCGGTATGTGGCCCGTGCTGCTTTTACTTTCCCAGAAAAAATCCGGTACCCATTTAAGGCTGGGTGAACCCGGAGCCGTCGGTTGGGATCGAACCCTACCCCTTGTCCGTAGTAGTCCAGTTCACTAACCACTGAGCTATCGCGGCTCCTACTAATTTTTAGGGAATTAGTAAAACCCAGGTGTCCTCGCCAGGGTACGAACCCCGGCTGTTGCCGTGGTAAGCCAACCGCCTATCGATTGCGCTAACCGGACACCCAACATCTGGGTACTTCAATACTAAATCTTATAACATCTTGGTACTTCAATACTAAGTCTTCTTACTTCTTGGTACTTCAATACTAAGTCTTCTCACTTCTTGGTACTTCAATACTAAATCTTATAACTTCTTGATACTTCAATACTAAGTCTTCTATTTCTTAGTACTTCAATACTAAGCCTTCTAACTTCTTGGTACTTCAATACTAAGCCTTCTAACTTCTTGGTACTTCAATACTAAACCTTCTAAATTCTTGAACTTCAATAATGATTATTCTAACTTTGAGGTACTTCAGTACTATGCCTTTTAACCTCAATATAAACATACCATCCCATAGCAGCAGAAACTACTTGTCGACACTCATTTCATTGGACCATTTCTGCTGACGCCGACTGTCACCATATAGACCAGCTAGAAAATTTAAGTCTTGGTTAGCTAAGAGCCGCTGAAAATAAATTAGGCAAATTAAGAAATAAAAAAAAAAACTCTTACATTATGTAGGAAAAAGAGATAAATTAATATTTAGGAGATCCCACTGGTCGGACTAGATGTGGAGGGTGAATTTCAGGATTAACGTTCGCCCCAAATTCTATTAGCAACAGCCAGTGGGCGTCAATGGCCAGGACGGTTGTTGTGACAGCCAACAGAACCCTATACCTAATTAGACCATGACCTACTTTCCCCACCCGCTGACATCTGTTAATACAAAAAGCTCTAGTGATTTGACTAACAACCACTATTGTTTTGAAAACAGGTCACTTCTTAACAATAACAGACATGTTCATTTCTCTACTTCCTGATTCTCGCTCATCTGTTCTTCAACATTCCAATACCTCATTAAAAAAAAAATATATAAATTTCCCTACTCTGACTCAGACATTAGAGAAAAAAAAACAAGTGGTATGGTAACGTACGGGAAGTAACTACGTAAAGATGTTACCATACCACTTTTTTTTAAAAATTGTCATTATCATCAGCTTTACAGCAGCCTCGCATCTCTATGCATTCTTGCGCATCTTGCTGCCTTTACTCCCCTACTCTGGACTCGTCTGTTTTATTTTTATTTGGGAGGTTACAAACTCCGGTCTTGGTTCTAAAATCAGGTTGATATGTAAACGTCTTATATATAGTTTTTCTATATACGCTTTGGGAGCTGCGATAGCTCAGTGGTTAGTGAACTGGACTACAAAGGTCAATGGGTAGGGTTCGATCCCAATCGACGGCTTACGGGTTGACCCAGCCTTTAATGGGTACCGGATTTTTTTCTGGGAAAGTGAAGCGGCACGGGCGTAATACCAACCACATTACCCCAAAAATCATGTGCAGAAGATCTGTAAAATTTATGGTCACTAACACCATATTCCCTATACGCCACTTGGCGTGACGGGGGTACTTTACTTTACTTTTATATACGCTTGCGAAAAATATTGGTATGCTTGGTCACAGCCGGGGAAAATACAGGGAAAGAGAGATCGCGGAAGACAAAGAGAGAAAATACTATATAGCTTGTTGTCATGGCATGGTAAACAGTCAATAACAAAATTGATACGATACATAGTGGATAGAAGATTGTGGATAGAAGGACATGATGCCCAACGCCAACCGGTATGGCACATGATGATGTGAAACATGGACAATAACAGTAGAACTACAGAAGAGGATACAAGCTATGGAGATGAAATGTTATCGTTTGATTTTGGGTATCTCTTACTTAGATCGTACTACAAATGAAACAAATTTGCAAAATGATACAAGCAATCGGAATGCATTATGCACTTTTGACCATTAAGAAGCACAACATGATATGAGGGGGCCTCGGTAGCCTAGTTGTGAATACCACCCGACTGGACTACCGACGTTCGGACAATCTGTGTTCGATTCCCGCTGGGAGCAGTGTGAATTGTACTCTTGGTTGGAAAAAAAAATACCCCCACGGTATACCCATCCGTTGGCAGAAATGGGTACCAGGGTATTACCCTGGGAAGGTGAGGAATGTCGCTTCGCATCGTGAGTTTCGATGCTTGAAGCGACACTATCCAGAAATGTTCGGAGATCTCTTGTTCGGAGGCCGAGCACATATGGGTGGAAACTCGCGGGCTAAGACGCCGGTTCAAGTCTTGTACTTTACCTTTACCTTTACCCAACCTGATATGATTTGGCCACGTATTTCGCCTGGCCTATCAAAGACCATTCTGTAAGGAACCATGAAAAAAGCGAGAAGGAGATGTAGGCAGTAAATGAGATGGGAAGATAACATATAAAAAAATTAACGACGAATTCGACTTTAATAAAATCCAAAGAATGACTGAGACTAGAGAGAAAATAAAGGTTGAATAAGTCTGTCAGTGGTGTTCCAAATACCTCCCGCTCCCCATAGGGTTATGGGATGGGGAATCACCGATTCCTTACATAAACTAATGTAATGGTACATTTCAGCATTGCCGGATAAGACCAGACTAAAATAAGAAAAAAAACCGCCTATAAGGTCTTCTTTGGGGGACAAATTCGAAAAAAAACTGAATAATCATCAGGTCGTACGTCATTTGTAGAACGTTACCTTCACCACTAAGTAAAGTACCCCTGTCATGCCAAATGGCGTATAGAGAATATGGTGTTAGTGACCATAAATTTTACAGACCTTCGGCACATGATTTTTGAGGTAATGTGGTCGGTATTACGCTCGTGCCGCTTTACTTTCCCAGAAAAAAATTCGGTACCCATTAAAGGCTGGGTGAACCGGAAGCCGTCGGTTGAGATCGAATCCTACCTCTTAGCCTTCACCACTGCCAGATCTTACATTTCTTCTGTTGTCATGTTCAAGGTCTCTTTGATGTTTTCACACCACCTTCGTCTTGGTCTGCCCCTGATGCGTCGTCCAGGAACCATGCCTTCCATTATTGTTATTTCCAGCGCGCTGTGACTTTTGACAATGACCATCGTTTTTTGTTGTTGTGTATTTCCACTTTAGAATGGTGTTTATAAACCAGTTCTTTTTAATGTTTTCATGTCTGTTAGTGTGCCTTCATTGATCTTTTCTTTATTATCCAAGGTATCTTAAGTATTTTTCTGGAGCATTTGATTTCGAATAAATCTATTTTCCCCCCCTTGCCTATTGCGAGATTGTCCACGATTTACAAGCATATGTTGCTAACATGATGATACATGCCCTCAGTAATTTTAATTTCAATGTCTTGCAGAAAGTGTACCACATTTTTTTTCAAGCGTTTAATTGTTGTGTTGCTATTTCTAATTTTCGTTTGATCTTTTTCTGGCAGTCTCCAATGTTAGTTAAAACAGATCCTAGATATTTATCATTTATAGTTTGTCACATTTCCAAGTTTCGGGAGCCGCGATAGCTCAGTGGTTAGTGAACTGGACTACCACGGACAAGGGGTAGGGTTCGATCCCAACCGACGGCTTCCGGGTTCACCCAGCCTTAAATGGGTACCGGATTTTTTTCGGGGAAAGTAAAGCAGCACGGGCGTAAAACTGACCACATTACCCAAAAAAATCATGTGCTGAACGTCTGTAAAATATAGGGTCACTAACACCATATTTCCCTATACGCCACTTGGCGTGACGGGGGTAATTTACTTTACTTTTTTACAATTCCAAGTTTCATTGATGATGATTTTGGGTTAACTTTTTGCTTTGTCAGCGGACATTATCTCTGTCAAAGCAGAATAGAAATGGCAAAATTCTCAATAGTGAATTGTTGTTTCTCTATCAGGATGAAATAAACACCCAGAGCCACAAACACCTCACGGAGACTGCACAGTGCATGCGGTCTTTATTCTCCGGTCGTATAAGTTCCCTTAGCTGTCCCAAGGAAAATGCCATGAAGACAATTTCATATAAAATGGTTGACACCTTTATTGTATGGGTTCCTGTGTAGAGACATAAAGAACCATCAAGATGCATGGAAATGCGTGGTTGCTGTAAAGCTGATGATAATGATGATTGTTTTTTGATGAATGTATTGTATGAATTCATCCGCTTGGCTACCGGAAATCTGAACCACGGTCAAATGAGAAAAGAAAAGAGCCGCTTCCACCTGCCATGAATGTCGTAAAAGCGTTTAAGGAGTTTGGGATCAAAGGTTTTCGCCAGTACTTTGAAGTTTATGCATCTGAGCTGTAGCCATCTTCAGTGCTTTCTTTTATGTGACCGATTTATGCTTCATACTCAGAAACGTGCTGAGGAGGGGATCTGAGAACTATGGGGATGTCCGTTGAAGGTGATCTGTAGACTAAACTAACACGTGAATTGACTGCTTACATAACCTTGCCACTAAGTAACAATGGAGGGAGTCTCAGAGAATAACAAGAACAGGAAGTGAAGAGAAGATAAGTCAGTTATAATCGGTAGAATTAACTAGAGAATGAAATGAAAAGATGAAAAGAGAGAGAACAATAATATTGTGGTTGTGTAGGCTTTGTATTCAAGCAAACAATCGCAACTCTAAATAGCAAATAACGGAACAGAAACGAAGAATTTATTAATCGCTAATCGGCACACAACTTCTTCGATCATAAGATTCAGCTCACCCAGAATTTATTCTTCATCTATTAAGCAAGCCTCTGAGTCTAAGTAGAAATACATCTATGTAATCATCTTGCATGCCTATATATGTCGCTTATTGTATTGTCATCCTGACGAATGTGACTGAAATATTTATTATTGTGTACTGTGTTCCTTTTGCTATACACGGTGCTTTTTTCTTCATACATGTATTTATTATTCAGCGTCACAGCGACTCCGCGTTATATTATATCTTTGTGCCTATCTCTCTCCTTAGTCTGCCACTATTTTGTTGTGGTGTTGGGTCGCGTAGGTCAAACTATTGATAGGAGAAGCCTGTATACGTTTCATATTTTGTAAATACAAATATATTTTTGATTGAAATAACACACCTTAGATACTGATTAGGAAGGCGCCACATGAATACGTTTGTATTTATAAGACGCATGTGGTATTGTCATAATATACCTTTGATATTTTTATTAAGGCAGAGCAGTAGCAATTGTTTATACATGTACGACTCATATGATATTGATTAGGAAAGAGTGTTATAATTACAGGGATCGAACAATGGAGAAGAGCCAATTTTGTTAAGCTGGACTGAACTCCCTTTTTGCGGAAGCTCTGATAAATTTTGAGGGGAGCATTCAGCGAGTCTTTTAAATGAAACTTATGAATGAAAAGTGTTCCTTGTTGCAGTTTCCTCATACTCCAAGTCCATGGGGGACTGGTTGGTCTCGAGGCAAGACGCCGGCCTCGAGACAGTGGTTGTGGGTTCAAATCCCGGCTACACCGGTTGGGATTTTCATTTATGATTTCTCTCTGCGGCAACCACCCCTGGTCTCAGCAGCGAGGCCCGGCTTGAAACGTCAGTTACTCATCGACGGAAAAGAAAACATGAGTACCTCCGAAGTCGGAGTTATCTGCCTGTGCGGCGAGGGACCCATGTGCACACGGCTGCTAGGGAAAAATGGATTAACACGCAAAATTCAGTTCCTAGTCTCTAGGGACTTCGTCAGAGTTGAAAGCTGGCGAACGCAACAACAACAATAAATGAAACTTTTTCAGCGATTTTCAGACAGGAAAAGATGAGTTAGAAGAACCATTCAGAAAGATACTTTTCAAATAGATTTTCAGAGATTTTAGATATACCAGTGCGAAAGACTCTTAAGCAAGGTGTATACAGGCGATTCACAGGAGAAAGAGTTGTTAGTTACAAGTTACATTATCCTGTATATGATCTTACACTAGCGAATAAGTTGTGCAGATTTTGTTGCAGAACCTGGAGATGTTCATACCATTTCCATTACTTTAAAACGTAACACAAAATGCCGATATAAGGTTGATATATTCATGGACTGCCATAGCAAGTTTTTCTGTGTAATGAGAGACTTAAATGTAAAAAGTAAAGAGTAAAGTAGCCCCCGACACGCCAAGTGGCGTATAGGGAATATGGTGTTAGTGACCATAAATTTTACAGACCTTCGGCACAAGATTTTTCGGGTAATCTGGTCGGTATTACGCCCATGCCGCTTCACTTTCCCAGAAAAAAATCCGGTACCCATTAAAGGCTGGGTGAACCCGGAAGTCGTCGGTTGGGATCGAACACTTAAATGTAAGCAAGATGTTTATTCTGATTGGTTTGTGAAGTGTAACTAGGAAACTGAAAATAACAACTTTTGAATATAATCAAGCCCGCCTCTTCAAATCATCGCATGAAGTGTTGAGTACAAGTGTTGTTTTGGACATTTTGAGCTGCAATTTCTCTGTTGTGTTAATTACTCTCATTGTGTTTTTACCACTATCACATTATGAGTCAGCTCAATCGTTGTTTTCCCCCGAGTAGAGAAAATCTACTAATAACATGCAATGTAAGCGATATTTAAATAGTAAACAATATCTAACCAACCTATGTAAAAGTCTCTACACTGAGAGCAGCTGCACAGTCAGAACAGCGGTAGGCTGCACAAATCACTTTGAAGTTTGATCAGGAATAAAACTGATATGAATTTATCTCCCCTGTTGTTTATTATCTACATGGACAGCACATGTTGGCCAACCCATCGGAAACAGAGGATATTAACGAACGAATCGCAGACGATCAGGCACTAATACGTGGAAAAATGGAAACGTGGAAAAAATAGACTTAATAGCAGTGTAGCACAGGTAACGGGACAACATGAAAATCAATATCAGGAAGAAGTCATGAACCCAACAAAACAGAAATCAAGATTAAAGCAAAAGAAAAACAGAACATCAACATTGGACATAACAATAGACGGCAGGCAACTAAAACATGGATTAATTTAAATATCTAGAAAGTCTAGTGACACGCGACAATTCACAAGCAGTAGAAATAGTCTCAAGATGCAACATTTGTCAAATTATCGGACAAATGTCACCACTGCTGTCCAACATGAACAACGAAACAAACACTAGAGGCAAAACGGGCACAACGCAGTCTTCATTTCAACGTTGTGATGTTAGACCTAGACTAAAAAACGACGCGGGAAAAAACACTGCAAAAAAGAAAACATCAAGAAGTACTATAAAGTAAAAGTAAAGAGCCCCGTCACGTCAAGTGGCGTATAGGGAATATGGCGTTAGTGACCATAAACTTTACAGACCTTCAGCACATGATTTTTGGGGTAATGTGGTCGGTATTACGCCCGTGCCGCTTTAATTTTCCAGAAAAAATCCGGTACCCATTTAAGGCTGAGTGAACCCGGAAGCCGTCGGTTGGGATCTAACCCTATCTCTTG
Organism: Megaustenia siamemsis; assembly: GCA_032433765.1. Taxonomy (NCBI): domain Eukaryota; kingdom Metazoa; phylum Mollusca; class Gastropoda; order Stylommatophora; family Ariophantidae; genus Megaustenia; species Megaustenia siamemsis. Next base: position 75,503,798 of record JAVIAB010000139.1, on the reverse strand, counting down.
TTCTTTGTAGTCCACTTCACTAACCACTAAACTATCGCTGCTCCCACAAGAAGTACTATGCCTGCTGGAAATAAAAATCCTGAGTCTCACACGTCGTGGCGACTGCTTGACCAAGCGGCCTTTATCCCTCTGGTTCTATCGTTGCCCCCGACATACACCAGCAATGGTACTATGTGACGTAAAGATAGTTTATAGAGATAGCATTGCCAATACTTGACAATGGCACACACATGAGCGTTCTCCTACAGTTTTTCTTAGGAGGGGTAAAACGATTTTGGTAATTTACAGGTTTAGTGTCCCAAATTATTTCTGCTAAACGAAGGATCTCCCCTTATTAGCCGGATATATTTGAATTACATATAACCGGACATACTTGAATTATCAGCAATCTCTAGTTTTTGTGTATTTAATTTATTTGTGTTTTTTACAGCAAGATTTAGAATTAGGGCTGGTTGTAAGCCATTAAAAACCTTTAACCTAACACAGTGGTATTCTAATGACAGATTCGAGAGCGACCGTATAAAGTACAAGAGGACGTTACTCAGAGCAGAAATAATTTAGGACGCTAAACTCGCAAATTACCACTATTTTAAACTGTATTTAACTACTTTTAAATGTATTATGTTAAATACCGCAGCAAAATTCATAATTATATTGTACGCTACATAGAAATGTATACGGGTTTGCTTCTAAATAATATAATTTAGAGTGGCTTAAATAATTTCGTTTCAATCTCGCGTGCTATTTTTAATCTTTTTCTGTAAAATCTATCTATCTTTCGTTCGCCTGAAGTATTGTCTATATCAGCAATGTCGTTTCCTGTATAAATGTTACTGTCTTTTGTAATTCTTGCAGTGGCCCATATAGTTTTGTCTGTAGTGTTGTATCTATGGGCCAATGGATTTTCCTTAGTCTACTATAATCTGTGCAATCTTGAAGTATGTGTTCAGCAGTCTGGGGTGCCTGTCCACATGTACAAGTAGTTGATGTAAAAAAAAAAAAGTAAAGTACCCCCGTCACGCCAAGTGGCGTATAGGGAAATATGGTGTTAGTGACCCTATATTTTACAGACCTTCAGCACATGATTTTTGGGGTTGTGGTCGGTATTACGCCCGTGCTGCTTTTACTTTCCCAGAAAAAATCCGGTACCCATTTAAGGCTGGGTGAACCCGGAGCCGTCGGTTGGGATCGAACCCTACCCCTTGTCCGTAGTAGTCCAGTTCACTAACCACTGAGCTATCGCGGCTCCTACTAATTTTTAGGGAATTAGTAAAACCCAGGTGTCCTCGCCAGGGTACGAACCCCGGCTGTTGCCGTGGTAAGCCAACCGCCTATCGATTGCGCTAACCGGACACCCAACATCTGGGTACTTCAATACTAAATCTTATAACATCTTGGTACTTCAATACTAAGTCTTCTTACTTCTTGGTACTTCAATACTAAGTCTTCTCACTTCTTGGTACTTCAATACTAAATCTTATAACTTCTTGATACTTCAATACTAAGTCTTCTATTTCTTAGTACTTCAATACTAAGCCTTCTAACTTCTTGGTACTTCAATACTAAGCCTTCTAACTTCTTGGTACTTCAATACTAAACCTTCTAAATTCTTGAACTTCAATAATGAGTCTTCTAACTTTGAGGTACTTCAGTACTATGCCTTTTAACCTCAATATAAACATACCATCCCATAGCAGCAGAAACTACTTGTCGACACTCATTTCATTGGACCATTTCTGCTGACGCCGACTGTCACCATATAGACCAGCTAGAAAATTTAAGTCTTGGTTAGCTAAGAGCCGCTGAAAATAAATTAGGCAAATTAAGAAATAAAAAAAAAAACTCTTACATTATGTAGGAAAAAGAGATAAATTAATATTTAGGAGATCCCACTGGTCGGACTAGATGTGGAGGGTGAATTTCAGGATTAACGTTCGCCCCAAATTCTATTAGCAACAGCCAGTGGGCGTCAATGGCCAGGACGGTTGTTGTGACAGCCAACAGAACCCTATACCTAATTAGACCATGACCTACTTTCCCCACCCGCTGACATCTGTTAATACAAAAAGCTCTAGTGATTTGACTAACAACCACTATTGTTTTGAAAACAGGTCACTTCTTAACAATAACAGACATGTTCATTTCTCTACTTCCTGATTCTCGCTCATCTGTTCTTCAACATTCCAATACCTCATTAAAAAAAAAATATATAAATTTCCCTACTCTGACTCAGACATTAGAGAAAAAAAAACAAGTGGTATGGTAACGTACGGGAAGTAACTACGTAAAGATGTTACCATACCACTTTTTTTTAAAAATTGTCATTATCATCAGCTTTACAGCAGCCTCGCATCTCTATGCATTCTTGCGCATCTTGCTGCCTTTACTCCCCTACTCTGGACTCGTCTGTTTTATTTTTATTTGGGAGGTTACAAACTCCGGTCTTGGTTCTAAAATCAGGTTGATATGTAAACGTCTTATATATAGTTTTTCTATATACGCTTTGGGAGCTGCGATAGCTCAGTGGTTAGTGAACTGGACTACAAAGGTCAATGGGTAGGGTTCGATCCCAATCGACGGCTTACGGGTTGACCCAGCCTTTAATGGGTACCGGATTTTTTTCTGGGAAAGTGAAGCGGCACGGGCGTAATACCAACCACATTACCCCAAAAATCATGTGCAGAAGATCTGTAAAATTTATGGTCACTAACACCATATTCCCTATACGCCACTTGGCGTGACGGGGGTACTTTACTTTACTTTTATATACGCTTGCGAAAAATATTGGTATGCTTGGTCACAGCCGGGGAAAATACAGGGAAAGAGAGATCGCGGAAGACAAAGAGAGAAAATACTATATAGCTTGTTGTCATGGCATGGTAAACAGTCAATAACAAAATTGATACGATACATAGTGGATAGAAGATTGTGGATAGAAGGACATGATGCCCAACGCCAACCGGTATGGCACATGATGATGTGAAACATGGACAATAACAGTAGAACTACAGAAGAGGATACAAGCTATGGAGATGAAATGTTATCGTTTGATTTTGGGTATCTCTTACTTAGATCGTACTACAAATGAAACAAATTTGCAAAATGATACAAGCAATCGGAATGCATTATGCACTTTTGACCATTAAGAAGCACAACATGATATGAGGGGGCCTCTGTAGCCTAGTTGTGAATACCACCCGACTGGACTACCGACGTTCGGACAATCTGTGTTCGATTCCCGCTGGGAGCAGTGTGAATTGTACTCTTGGTTGGAAAAAAAAATACCCCCACGGTATACCCATCCGTTGGCAGAAATGGGTACCAGGGTATTACCCTGGGAAGGTGAGGAATGTCGCTTCGCATCGTGAGTTTCGATGCTTGAAGCGACACTATCCAGAAATGTTCGGAGATCTCTTGTTCGGAGGCCGAGCACATATGGGTGGAAACTCGCGGGCTAAGACGCCGGTTCAAGTCTTGTACTTTACCTTTACCTTTACCCAACCTGATATGATTTGGCCACGTATTTCGCCTGGCCTATCAAAGACCATTCTGTAAGGAACCATGAAAAAAGCGAGAAGGAGATGTAGGCAGTAAATGAGATGGGAAGATAACATATAAAAAAATTAACGACGAATTCGACTTTAATAAAATCCAAAGAATGACTGAGACTAGAGAGAAAATAAAGGTTGAATAAGTCTGTCAGTGGTGTTCCAAATACCTCCCGCTCCCCAGAGGGTTATGGGATGGGGAATCACCGATTCCTTACATAAACTAATGTAATGGTACATTTCAGCATTGCCGGATAAGACCAGACTAAAATAAGAAAAAAAACCGCCTATAAGGTCTTCTTTGGGGGACAAATTCGAAAAAAAACTGAATAATCATCAGGTCGTACGTCATTTGTAGAACGTTACCTTCACCACTAAGTAAAGTACCCCTGTCATGCCAAATGGCGTATAGAGAATATGGTGTTAGTGACCATAAATTTTACAGACCTTCGGCACATGATTTTTGAGGTAATGTGGTCGGTATTACGCTCGTGCCGCTTTACTTTCCCAGAAAAAAATTCGGTACCCATTAAAGGCTGGGTGAACCGGAAGCCGTCGGTTGAGATCGAATCCTACCTCTTAGCCTTCACCACTGCCAGATCTTACATTTCTTCTGTTGTCATGTTCAAGGTCTCTTTGATGTTTTCACACCACCTTCGTCTTGGTCTGCCCCTGATGCGTCGTCCAGGAACCATGCCTTCCATTATTGTTATTTCCAGCGCGCTGTGACTTTTGACAATGACCATCGTTTTTTGTTGTTGTGTATTTCCACTTTAGAATGGTGTTTATAAACCAGTTCTTTTTAATGTTTTCATGTCTGTTAGTGTGCCTTCATTGATCTTTTCTTTATTATCCAAGGTATCTTAAGTATTTTTCTGGAGCATTTGATTTCGAATAAATCTATTTTCCCCCCCTTGCCTATTGCGAGATTGTCCACGATTTACAAGCATATGTTGCTAACATGATGATACATGCCCTCAGTAATTTTAATTTCAATGTCTTGCAGAAAGTGTACCACATTTTTTTTCAAGCGTTTAATTGTTGTGTTGCTATTTCTAATTTTCGTTTGATCTTTTTCTGGCAGTCTCCAATGTTAGTTAAAACAGATCCTAGATATTTATCATTTATAGTTTGTCACATTTCCAAGTTTCGGGAGCCGCGATAGCTCAGTGGTTAGTGAACTGGACTACCACGGACAAGGGGTAGGGTTCGATCCCAACCGACGGCTTCCGGGTTCACCCAGCCTTAAATGGGTACCGGATTTTTTTCGGGGAAAGTAAAGCAGCACGGGCGTAAAACTGACCACATTACCCAAAAAAATCATGTGCTGAACGTCTGTAAAATATAGGGTCACTAACACCATATTTCCCTATACGCCACTTGGCGTGACGGGGGTAATTTACTTTACTTTTTTACAATTCCAAGTTTCATTGATGATGATTTTGGGTTAACTTTTTGCTTTGTCAGCGGACATTATCTCTGTCAAAGCAGAATAGAAATGGCAAAATTCTCAATATAAATAAGCGATGACAATGAATGACGGATGCAACATGACACTGGTTGTAAATCTGCAAGAAAAGAGAGGCATCAAGTTCTGGTATTTGAGTTGTTGAATTATTTATTGGCTGTCATCATTTCACTCCGACTGGTACTGAAATCCCCTCATCAGCATGTCCCGCAGCGTCGTGCGATTGACAACGCCAGCTCTGTGTTGTTTGATAAGTCCTCTTATGAACGCAGTAAGCTTCTCATTTCTTGATGTACCCATCTACGAGGGTCTCGGTAGCCTAGTTGGGAAAACCACACGGCTGGGCTACCGACGTTTGGACAAGCGGTGTTCGATTCCCGTTGGAATCAGAGTGAATTGTACTCGTGGTTGAAAATAAAAATACCCCCACGGTCGACCTAGCCGTTTGCAGAAATGGGTACCAGGGTATTACCCTGGGAAGGTGAGGAGCCTCGCATCGTGAGTTTCGATGCTTGAAGCGACACTATCAAGAAGTCTCCGAACACTTCTGGATAGGCGGCCACATATGGGTGAAAACTCGCGTGCTAAGACGCTGAGTCAAATCTCGTACTTGACCTTGACTTTGACCCATCTTCAAGCCATCTCTTTAATCCGGATGGACGTAGATTCATGTTTTGTAGAAGTTTTGTGCCATTGCAGCATCTCGATGGTCATTATTGTCGTCCGCCCGATCCATTAGTTCACCGTCTTCAACGACAGCACAGCTAGGGTGTGCTGCTATTCCGCTCGTTTCTCTATGCCTGTTTCCACTATTTTTATACACTGAAAAATCTTATTTTCTTTTTAAAATTCACTTACCTGACTCATCTACTTTACTATCCGTACTCTGACTTACATCTACTTTACATTCCGTACCCTGACTTACATCTACTTTACTTTCCGTACTCTGACTTACATCTACTCTACTTTCCGTACTCTCACTTACATTTACTTTACTTTCCAAACTCTGACTTACATCTACTTTACTTTCCGTACTCTGACTTACATCTACTTTATTTTCCGTACTCTGACTTATATCTAATTTACTTTCCGCACTGTGACTTACATTTAATTTACTTTCCTTACTCTGACTCATCTACTTTATTTTCCGTACTCTGACTTACATCTAATTTACTTTCCGTACTCTGACTTACATCAAATTTACTTTCCGTACTGTAACTTACATCTAATTTACTTTCCGTACTGTAACTTACATCTAATTTACTTTCCGTACTGTAACTTACATCTAATTTACTTTCCGTATTCTGAACTACATCTAACTTACTTTCCTTACTCTAACTGCTACTTTACCTTCCCTAATCTGACGTTATATATATTCTATTGTACCATAATCCAACACCTCATTTAAGAAATGTGTCGGTTCCGCTTCTATAATTGTCTAATTAATGCTTCTATATTCTGCATTTCGACTTTAAGATTACTTAAAATTAATAAAACATAGACATCATTTTCGATTTCAACTTTCATTTTAGTTAGTTAATGGTCAGATTATCCTCATCCCACATCGAACACCTGTCAATAAGCGCTCAGATCCACTCCCAAGTCAATCCGCAGAATGAAACGATAAACTCGTTCACAGGTCTTCCCTCGTTCTCTTAGCAGCTCCCCTGAGTTTAGGCAACATCCTTCTAGTCAAACTTAAAGATCCGGGAGTCGAACCAGGACTACAGATTCATGAACAGGATGCACATCTTTATCATTTCGCATCGAGGGAAGGATTAAGGATGTATAACTATCCATCATGATGACGTAGCACATGCAAAATTATCAACAATGGATGTACCTACAGTGTTTATTTATTAGTTTATATGTTTATTTATTAGTTTTACTTACATATCAGTGTGTGTGTGTTTTTTTGTTTGTTCCTGCTGAAGGCCTATTGGGCCGAAACGTCGTTTAATCTTTGTCGTCCACTAATCACATAAAGCTTCTAACATACCATTTTTTTCTATTTTTAAATTTTCCTCATGTGCCTACAGTGCTTGATTCACTTTAAAGGCCGCAGGGAGATGCACGAACATTGTGTCGTAGCACCGGCTCAGACTTCTTAAAGTGAAATATTCAGTGGACTTGCCACAACGATCTAAATGAAGAACCTGAAAGTAATCGCCGCTGAATTGTCCAGCTGTAACTTCAAATTTCAATTAAAAGAAAAAAAATACAACTATCTTAAAGACTGCACCTTCACTATTTTTATTCTTCTATCTCTTATTCGCATCCAGTGCCATGCTGCGGCACAACAGTCCACAACAGAACTGATACGATGCACTGTAGATAGAAGATTGTGGAAGGACGTGATCGCCTACGCCAACTGGTATGGCACATGATGATGATTAGGATTAACTTTATTTACTTGTATATTTGTGTGTGTGTGTGTGTTGTTTGTTTGTTCCCCCTGAAAGCCTATTGCGCCGAAACGTCGTTCAAATTTGTGTCGTTTATCATTTACGTAAAGTTCTAACCGTACAACTTTTTCTATATTTTTTCTTAATTTCTCCTTCCTATGAAATCTATTACTACTTCTGAACTAGGGTGGGAGCCGCGATAGCTCAGTGGTTAGTGAACTGGACTACAAAGGACAAGAGTTAGGGTTCGATCCCAACCGACGGCCCCCGATTCACCCAGCCTTTACCGGATTTTTTTCTGGGAAACCAAAGCGGCACGGGCGTAATACCGACCACATTACCCCAAAAATCATGTGCCGAAGGTCTGTAAAATTTATGGTCACTAACACCATATTCCCTATACGGCACGTGGCGTGACGGAGGTACTTAACTTTTTTTTTTTTTTTAACTTTCTGAACTAGGGTCATGTAATCGTGTGTAAAATGGACATCGTCTACAAAATGTTAGGGAATAGAACGGGGTCAACATAAAATATTCGGATTAGATAAAACCGAGATGCTGTTTTACTTTGAAAATGTGTCTGCCTAGCTCTTCTGTCAAGCTAATAAGCGTTCTATGATGTTACTTCGTGTTCTACTTCACGGAACAAGTGTTTTGTTATTTTTAAAAGTGCATTAATGGTTGGAAAAAATCGGAAACTCCTTGTCGAAATCTTGAAGTGACTTGAAAGAAAATTCATATCAGCAGGTGATACTTTTCAGTTGTTATCTTTCTGTGTTTGGATAATTATCATAACAATAGCACGTTCTGCAATACAGAAATATGATGTCATAGACGAGATAATTACGTTCTGTGGGAGAACTTACATTACTGTTACTACTACTACTACTACTACTACTACTACTACTACTATTACTAGTACTACTACTACTACTACTACTAT